>BMAC01000804.1:138458-170958 GCA_014905375.1 Phtheirospermum japonicum | reverse complement strand
AAAAAAAAGAAAAAAATAACCACAACATTAAACATGAACTATGCAATAAGTAACCTAAACATAATTGCTACAAACAGATCACAAGTATATGAAGGGTAATAAAATCAAGCTAGTGCTTTCGAATGGAATAAGTTCTTAGGTTAATAAGTTCCGCATCCAGGACAATACTTCGATCCTGCAGACAGGTCCCAAAGTCCGTCCTAATTTGGTTGGGACGAAATAAAGATATTAAAAACTTTATCTATGGTTGGGTTGGTTTGACCGATTCCATGAACCGAAAACAATAAAGTTAAAGATCGAACAAAAAAACCAAAGCAAATTCTTAATTTAGTTTTCACCGCAAACCGGAATTTGGTTTCAATTCAATTTGGGCGGTTAACCAAATTGTGAGCAATTATTACAGAGCAGCACGTTTAAACCTAACATAAAAACTTCTCAGCAGTTTTATTAACTTATCACAGGAGCATATTCAAAAGGGGATTTGGTATAAATGAATCAACATGCTATGCATATGATGTAGGTATAACTTAAGGAGGAACTGCAAGATTAATGAAATTCAAATTAGAGAACCAATGCTCCAAAAAGTATCAGGAAATGCCGACCATCGGAATTATCCAAGGGCCAAAGATTTAAGAGCAGTAATAACTGCCGTCTCAAATGAATCAAGTAGTCGAGAAGTGGCTTTCCTATATGAGTCCAGCCAGGACTCGAGATGGATTTATAACAGTGCATTTTATGGTTGCATTTGGTTTGACATATTTAGATTGAGATGGAGCCCATCTTAGACTCTAGTTTTGACTTATAATTCATTAGTGTGTTAAAACAATCTAATAGAAGATTTGGAGTTTGTCAATTGAAAAGGTGATGTAATTACAATTCTGTGAGTACGGGAAGCTTCCCATTCACCACATAAGAATATGAATTTATTTGAAAATGGATTTATTTTATATAGTGGTTTTGAATGTAGAGGTGGAAACCTTCAAGTGGACATTGTTTTTATTTTAAGAAAATGCTTCAAATGAGATAGTATCATTGCGTATTAAATAAAAAGTAAAATACTTATTTTATGTTTGAACCATAAAGAAACTATCAATCGTACAACATGCCAATTTTTGTGCAATGAGGAAAACAGGTAAAAATGAAAGGGAGCATCATGCAGAAACTAATAATCCAATACACAACAAAAGCTCTTTCGTAGACATTGTCTTAGGTTGGGAACTGTGATTCACCATGCAAGATTTAACTTCTCTTAGATTCACAAGCGACCAACTCTAGAAAAGAAAGATGATATTATTTCAATGTATTGCGGTTCTCTTTAAATAAGAAATGCAAAAAACAACACTTTCATGCAATAGTAATCAGAATGATGTATTGAGATTTTTTTTATCAATGTTTAAATGTACTTACTAACAAAATATGTTAGAGAGTAACACGTCAAAGGTAATCTAGCCTCTCAAAAATATCGAAATAGAGACACAGTGATATTACCAGATCACTATGTTCAAGCACCCTCCAAAGATGTCTCCAGATATCTAGGTTCTTCTCAAATGGAGCAAGAACTAGGTTCTCATTCTCCTCGAGCCTGCAAATGGTAAGAGTGTAAAATAAACTCATTAGTAAATCACAGCAAAATCAGCAACATTTAATTTCACAAACCCTGAAAAAACAAGCACAAACAAATGAAGACCTTGAAAGATGGCACTAATCAAGTAGAGGTATAGTTAGAAATCTGGCCGATAAAATCCTTCGAAGTAATAGGCATCAAACAACTAAACTAACAGTTCAAAAAACACACGAACCAGACCTTGCAAGGTTGCGACGCCACTCAAGAAAAGACCGTTTCTCGTTATCATCAAGCTCTTCTATTGTCATTTTAGCATTCCATGCCGGTCTGGAAACTTGGCATTAGCTTTGCCGTCAACGAACGAAAATCAAACCAAAATCAAGATAATGGAAAAATGGATGCCTGCGAGGAATTCGAAGACTGCTGGCATGCAAGGCCTCCTCTTTCTTCTGTTGCTCCCTTCTTTCCTTAGCTGTCATCTCATTATTGCCCGAAGGAGAGTCCCTGACACACACATAAAAGCAACACCAGAATCTAATTACAGAGTACAAAGAAAATGACCAACAACCACAATTAATTTAGATTATTCAGTTAATCTCTACCAAACCACTGGAAAAAAACAATGAAATGCACAAATTTAAAATGTCAATTGATAACTTCTACTCCAAACATTTTTTCCTAATAGAGCAATTTAAACTAGGGTATAGAAAATGTTTCAATCTATATTGTGTGCCGTAGAAAAGAAATAAACGTTAAACCATGCAAAAATGGGCGATAATCTCGAAGTATTTAAACACAAGTAACAACAATGAACTCAACGAGTTCGAACAAAACAAGGGCATTTGTACGCTTACAAATTGATAGTCAGTTTTCCGGGGGGATGCAGGGCGGAGAAAAGGCGGAGAAAAAGTTACCATTAGAGAGAGCTGCAAATCCGTCCTCTCTAAGACAGTCCAGATTCGTGCATTCACTCTTTTTAGCATTACGCGTATTAGGAGTAGCCTTTGACGAAGAAAGCATGTCAAGCTTAGGAGTCTGAAGCATGGGCCCACCAAGAGATAATCTTCTATTGCTAGCACCACCACATGACAGTTTAAGCCCTTTTTTCGCACTTGGGTTCTTCACTGGGATTGGCTTTGAGCCATAAAGAGCCTCGTGCTCTGTTTTCAATTGTCCCTGAAGTTTCTTCTGGTCCTGATGATTTAAATTAGCCAACACGAACACAAAGTCAGAGACAAAGAGCATATTGTAATGTTGACAGTGATGCTTTTAGCAAGAAATCCCAAGACAATATAGTTTTTTTTCTTTACCCTCTGCCTTTTGCGCTCTTGTTCTTTTTCTTCCCCCAAAATGATGTAGTCTTCAAGCATAGAAAGTAGACGGACCTGGAAAATCGATGATTCAAAGCACAGTTAGATTCTATTACTAACATGAGAGAGAGAGAGAGTGAGTCGAGAATAGCACTTACACCATCATAAGTAAAATGAACTCCTCTCTCATTTTCCCATGCTGTGGCCTTTGAAGTCAATGTATCCACCATTGCTATTCCAGAAAACAAACATATTTCTAATGGTTATAGCTGTAGTTATAAAAAAAAGGGGTGGGGGTGGGGGGGTGGAATGAAACTCAACCATGCCAGGAAGTTTGTTGACTAATGCACGAGCTTTTTCAGCACGTTTCAGAGTAAGATTAGCGCCTCTACCAGCATTATATCGATTTTCATCCTAAAAAGGATAAAAACTTTACAAATATGTATTTATAACTCAGGATGTAACCAATAATAGCAAAAATTGTATAAAAGTCAAACCCTATTATACTCCTCGAGCCATATCTTCGGCACATGCAGCCATCCACTTCTCAACCTTTTCAAGGATATATTTCCTGCTGAGAGCCTCCTCTTTGACTTTAGATATTTGGAGCTCAATTTGTTCAAGCACAAAAGAGGTATCAACAACACCTTACATTAATCATAATAAGTAAAAATCGAAATGAAGAATGATCCAAACTTTTGTGCACCCCAATTAAAGATATTTAAAATTAAAACACGCAAGTTTGCCCGCAAGAGTACGAGGAACTTGTAGGATGGTGAGTTTGACTAAAGTCAATTCTCTCGAGGAAACAAATGTTCGGTCTCTAGATGTTTTTTTCAATTTACAAACTAACGATAAATACATGTACATTTGGGGTTTTAAAAGATTTTGAGTTGATCATTATAAACTAAAGCAATAGTTAAGTTAAGGCTAATTAAACTAATTACTTTAAACTAAATTATCATCTACGAGCAATAATTAAATTATTCGAACTTAAGAACTAAGAAGTAAAGCAGTGAATCTAAGAACATGAATTTAATTAACTATCACGACACAATTATATCATAAGAATCTAAAAACGAATAACTAAGCATAAATCGAATCGCATAAATAAACTAAATTAATTCAATATCCAAGTATGAAATGATTAAAATAATTAAACTAGTTCTAGAATTAACTAAGAATTTAACAACGAAATTAACTAGGAAATTAACTATCAAATTAACTAAGAGTTTAGAGTAATTATTGTAACTAGTGAAAGCAATGAAAATCTCCAACTATTACGGAGTTGAACGTTGATCTTAGGCGAAGATTGAATCCCGAACGTGAAGTCGAAGCCTCGGACTCGTTTTTCGATCCTTGATCTTGGTCTTCAAATCTTGTTATAAGATGTGGAATTACGTTTATTCTAAACCCAAAAACCCTAGGATGTCCCTTAAAGACCGAAATATGAAGGGTATTTATAGATATATCATATCTTGGCGCACAAGAAACCCTAAAAACGCATTTTTGGGCAGCCACGTCGACGTCGCGTCGATCGACGCGGGCTGGCTCTCGGCGTCGACGCTGCCTGGTTGCTCGCGTTGATTGGGCGGTGGCGTCGACTGACGCGGACATGCATCGACGCAACAGAGAGTCGCATCGACTTGGCGTCGACTGACGCACTCTTGGATCGACGCTTCAGAGAGTTGCGTCGACTTGGCATCGATTGAGCGTCGATCGTCGCGGGCAAGGACTCGCGTCGACGGAGCGTCGACGCTCGCGTTGAATGACGCAACTGAGAGTACATCTCATCTTCTCGATCTTTCTGCTACTCGTTCACCGGAAAGCTCGTTCTCCACTCTTGAACATCGAACCTCATCTAATTACGCGCTGAACTCTTCCGGTTACTTAGCTGTAAAGTGAAAAATAACAAATAATCACCTATTCTCATTAATTATGATCAAAATATGGTAAAATAAGCTGGGAACATAAAAATACGGAATTAAGCTTAAATCATCCAACTTATACCAAAAATAAATAGAAAAACGAACTAAAAAGCTAATAAAAATAAGGACAAATCTACGCTAATCAAAGAACTGAAAGGAAAAGAAATGGTCATTATTTTCAAGTTTCAACACATATATAGTGAAATACCAGATTCGATAGCATCTATGGCTATATCAATAGAACTATCAGATCCTGGACTTAAATGTGTCTTCCTACAAACATCTTCTAGCTCAGCCTTCTTTTTCAAAACAAGCTCCTTCATTTTTCTTGCTTTCAAATCTTCCAATGGAGAAACCTCAGCCTTGACCTGACAGATAAATGGTTGTCTTAAGCTTCAATAGCCAGTTCCAAATGTATTAACCAATATATTCCCGGTAAGAAAAATAATTTGACTCACATAATTAATAAAGTCAGCAGAAAGCATGTCGGCTAAGAAATAGGAAAGACAATAATAAATGGTCTTTAAGGCAAGTCCATCTAATCTTAAACATACATCTAAATAAGATGGGCATAAGAAAATTAATTAATTAAAACATATTGAATAAGAAAACTAATTAATGATGATATCATCTTCGATTACAATATTTGAATTGCACTGTTCATCATCTTCCACTGGTTCAAGTATTTTATCAAACACCCTGCCCACACCAGTGGAATGCTTCGAAATATTAGTAAGCTGCAAATAATCATGGACTCCTCTGAGTCCCCACTATCAGACCCTTCCTCCTAATCATCCACAACACCATCCAAATCATCATTCACAACATTAATTTTGGCATCCCAAGTGTTAGCCACATTTACCTTTAGACTCAAGATTATTTTAGGTGCAGCGGGCTTGAGTTTGCGGCCTATAAAGCAATTTGTCTTGGGGGAGCTTGGTTCATCCTCACTCTACTCATCACTCGATTCATAATCATCCTTTGCTCTAAAATTGGATGTCACTAATGGTGGGAAGTCTTCTCCTTTAAATGGGCTTAAAGGAACTTACCCCTTGATTTGAAGAGTTCTGGCCGCTCACCTCAGTCTATCCCGTGTAATGACTGCGATGAGGATATCCTCGCCCTGATCTAGATCCGCAGAAGAGCAAGATGATCTCCCTGAGATCGAAACAGTTATGAAGAATATCAGAAGATTAATGTTTTAAGTAATGAAAGGAAAGAGCTTCTTTATTTTTTTAACTGCAGAGAGGTATATAGGTTATAAATGCGGCAATTCAATTTTATATTCCTTGAGGTAGTTCGGTTAGAGAACTGCCTCTGATAATATACAAGGCGGTTTTATATATAAACCGCTACACGGCAAAATAGTTTTGAGGCGGTTCATAAATGAACCGCCACCCGAACATAGTATTATGAGGCGGTTTTTTATAGAACCGCCTTTGTTGTTATTATATGATGCGGTTCATATCAAGAACCGCCACCCTAAGATTTTTTTTTTATATAATTATAAGGCGGTTTAGATGACACAAGCACCACATATAGCAGTTTTGAGGCGATCCTAAATTAAACCGCCTTATATGCAGGGCCTCTAATTTGATTTTGTGTACTAGTGTCTTTTGGTAGTTAATATGGTGTTTCTTGTTCATTTCACTTTTGGGTTGTATTTGTGTAGGAGCGTTGAAGATGAGCGAATTTGGGAGAATTTGGAGGGCAATGATAGTCTTGTATACAAGAGAACAAGTCAAGGGGACAAAACAGGAAGTAAAAAGGCACAAATAGAGTTAAAATATCAAGAAATCAAAGAAAACATGCATTGGGCGTGTTTTAAAACACGCCCATATTTCATATCGCAAAGGAAAATTAAAAAAAGAAGAGTCTAGGCGAAAATATGTCCTAGCCGTGTTTTAAAACACGGCCGTGTTTTAAAACACGGTCGTGTTTTTTATCGGATGGCCAATTTCGGAAAATATGACCAGGCCGTGTTTTTGCAATTCTGGCCGTGTTTTCGTCCTGTTGGCCATGTTTATGACCGAATAGTGATATTTTATAGTTTTGGCCCCGTTTTCTCTATTTTTCGAAGGGCTAGTAGAAAAAACACTTGGGGAACTATAAATAAGAGCCCTAGAATACTTTTTTAACATAATTTTGGAGGCTATAAGATTACAACAACAAGCAAGAAAAGTACAAGAAGAGATTGAAGAAGTTTTGAAGAAAACCTCACAAATACTTCGAAGACTCGCTAGGGAAGTAATTTTATCTTTGATTTGAAAACTAAAACTTGTAAACATAGTTTCTCCTTTCTTGGATTTATCTTTTTACACTTCTTTTGATTTTAATTCAAGCATGAACTAAACTTCCTATGTGTTTGGATTGAGATGAACCCTAAATTTAACTTGTGAATGGGTATTGGTTGATTTATATTATTTTACGCTTTTCATTCGATTTGCTTGTGATTTTTATCAATTTTCTCAAATCGATAATTATGTTTTATTGATTTGGGTTTGTTCTTTGCTTTCAATCAAACGAAGCGACATAGAGTAAGAACACGCACAAGTAGAAGGAGTTGCATGCAATCCTAGATATAGGACCACATAAATCCTCCGGATTAGGGTGAAACCAAATAGAGAAATTCGGTTGCTCGCATTGCTATCTTGGGGGTTTTAATTAGGAAGAGATTATAGTTAATAAACTCGATGTTAGGATTAATTCACTCGAAACTCGAGGTTTTAATTAAAATGGAGAATTTCTACGGTCTTTGAAAGCATGAAATAATATGTGGGTTTAGTAGTACTTAAGGGATTATGATGATTTACTTGGGTACAATCACAAGGTGAATTTAGGGGGATTCTGCATTCAAACACATTCTTCTCATATATTCATTCTTCAAAAATAACTTCTACGTTTCCGTCTTGTTTAATCACTTGTTTAGTTTATTTACGTATTTTTAGTTAAATAGATTATTAAAATAACATTTTATTTTGTACATTAAATAATAAAAATATGGTTAGTACTAATAATCACAATCCTCGTGGGAACGATATCCGGTGCTCTAGATATATACACTATAAACGACCGGTGCACATGTCGAAACTCTTATAGAGTAGCTTTTTAGTCATCAATAACAACTTTATGTCTTCTATAGGTAATGATGTGTTGCTTAAGTCTAACATTGAATCATTATCCGTTTATGTACTCTCTTGCTTCAAGTTATCAAAGGGCCTGTTTGGACTAGGACTTTGCAGGGATTCAAAATAGAATACTCGTTTGTTTTAATACTCAAAAATTAAATACTCAAACAACAATATCTTACAACTGAATAATTAAATATTACTAAATACATTATAATAATACATTATCATCCACTTTTTAGACATGATTTGACATCAAATACAATATAATAATACATTATCATCCACTTATCAGACATGATTTGACATCTACAGTAAAAAGTAAAGGATTTTGAATCCGATAACAAACAAAAATTCTTACTATCCACATAATCTGAAATACCAAGGATTCTGAATACCAGAATTCAAAATTTCAACGAATGCTAATCTAAACATGCCCAAAATGAATATTCTCTTGTAAATTCCAGTGGGCTTCTATAATGTGTAAGGGGATAAAATCGCACTAGAAATCTTGCAACTCTATTAAAAAGCAAAAAGAATATTACCAGCGGATATTAAATCTCATTGGTAAATACCCATGGAATTATATATTTTATTTGTAAATTCTCTGCCCTTTGTTTATTTTATATTGTCTAAATATAATATTACTTTAATTTAATATATAAAATAATTTTTAATATATAAATATATTTTAATACAATTTTCAATAATCATGTATAATTACTTATAAATATGATTTATAAGTTTAACTGATATATCTAATAAATACACAAATATAATATATAATACATATATATTATTTTATGTATGAATTTAGTATTACTTGAATTTAATATATATTATATAATCTTCAATGTATATAATATAGATATAATATACTTTTAAATAATAATATAAATATTTATAGTATAATTTATAACTTGATTATATATCTAATAAATATAAAATTATAATATATAATATTTTATTATTGAATATAATATTACTTTAAAATATATATTAGTTTCAATACATATAATATAATTACAATACACTTTTGACTGATAATAATATATAATTATAAAATATTTATTTATAAATATAATTTATAACTTTAATTAATATGTAATAAAAAAAACATACATCTATCTTGGCCCAACAATTAGACTCCCTTTTCTTCACCCTTAAGTTCAAGGGTTCGACTCTCTTTGTCATCATCTGAGGGAATTAAAATATTTATAGGTGGGCGACGTTCAAATGTGGGATGGGCCTGTGGGTTGGTGTTGGTTGGGGTGGAAGCCAATAGGGGCTTCCTTTTTTAATTAATATTAATTAGAATTCTAACGAAATAAATTCTTTCTTAATTTTAAAAATAAACCAAAAAACTCAAATTTTCATTGAAAATTACCGTATAAAAGTTTTTGTAGGTAAATTCATCGTCATTTTGTTGACGGACGTCAAATTTCATCGGTAATCATGTTACCGACAAAAAATCCGTCACTATTTGTCTTTTTATGTAGTGTTCGTTACTACTTGTATAATTTATGTTATCTAATAACTTCTACTTAGAAACTATAGTCTTATCGTGTTCTATTTTATGTTTTTTGTTATAATAATCGTGTTCTTGTATTGTATCTCGTGTTCAGTTCTTGCACTCGTACTTCATAGTAAGTTAAAACATTGTAATCCTTTTTGGTTTTAAACTTCGTCCATTTTTGGTCTGATTAGTGTTGACCCTTTTGTTATGTCTAGACACTTTTGTGTTATTAGAATGACTTTATGGCAAGTTGGTTATGAACTTGTAATGTTTTCTTGGAGATATATAATAATTATTGTATGGAAAGCACAAATCTGATTTATACATGTTTTTTGAAAAATGAATATCTTTCTACAAATTTCACAACTTATCCACTCAAATATATCTAAATAATCTTTAATTATTATGTTATTAGTTTCACATCAGTGAAGTGTAATTTTCTGTGGTATATAAGAGGTTCATGGCTTGGTATTATTGGAATACAAGTGATTGTATGAATCAATGTGTTTTAGCTTATGAAACTTAAGGAAACCGAAAGTGAAGAAAGTATTTCAAATGCCTTATGTGTTTGCCATATTGAAATTGCAAGCAATAATCAAAATAAGCAATAAAAAGCAAAGAAACTACAAAGTACAATCAAAAAAGCCTAAGGTACAACTATGCATGCATGATCATGAAATCTAAATAATGCGAATCAACAAAAATCGAAGGAACCATTGGAAAGAACAATGAAAGTTGACGTGAAAGTTAAAATCTTTATAAAAAATAACTAGAAACAAGGAGTAAATCTAGGAATCAAAATTAAACCATGCATGAAAATAAAAACCAAAATAAAGCATAAGAAATACTTAGAATAAAAATGATTAAGGGCCCGATCTATGATCAAGGTGTGTCACTCACCTAGATTCCATAAACCAAATCATAAATCTAACAACAAATTTAAGAGTTAAGACAAAATGCATAAATTGAAGAACAAGCATGAAATTGAAGAACAAGGAAGAAATTAATAAAAGCTTACTTGAATTAAAAAAAAAAAAAGAGTCACAAACTTGATGAAATTACAATCCAAATTAAATTCAAGTGATGGATTGAATTCTTCTTGAGCTAACAAACCCAAGGAAAAGCTTGAAAATAAAAGCTAAAAGCTAGAGAGGATTTAGACTCCAAAATCATGCATGAGTTAGGATAATGAGAGATATCCCAAGTGAAATCATCTTACATCTATTTATACTAAGTCTAATTAAGGGTGAATGGGTCAAATTAGTCTTAAAAGTTTAGATTTCTCGTGTTTGACCAAATTTGACCCGTAGACACCTTGCTAGACACTTGGCTTGATGTTTGGCATGGGTTGGCTTGGCCTAGACCGAGATGACGCGAGTTGGCGTGGCTTGACTCTGGATGTGCGCGAGTCTTGGAGAAACTTGGCGTTCGGCTGCATGCGTCAAGGATGTGGGCGCGAGTCTTGGTGCAGCTTGACGTCGCTTGGAGACCATTCTAGTGCATTCCCCCCTTTGGATCTAGCTCATGGCACGGTTTTGGGTACGATACTCGGCGCGGATCTTGGGCCTCAATGCCTGGCGCGAGTCTAGACGCATGCTGGCACGTCTTCGCTTAAGGGCGGGCTTGGATTTAGATGGCACGGTGCTTGGCACGTCTTGGATTAAGGGTAGAGGCGCATGCTGGAATGTATCTAGGCGCATGCTGGCACGGATCTAGGCACATCCTGGCAAGGATTTTGGGCCTCAATGCCTTGTCTTGAGTCTAATTCATTAAGTCACCTGTTTTCGCTTCTTTAGTGCTTCTAACTAGAGGGGAGCACGGTCCGGTTCAGTTCGGAGATTTGAAAATCTCCAGAACATTACCAATATATTTTTGGTATGGTTAGGTTCGGAAAAAAGTCAAAGTCAACTGTTCTTTTTCGGTTTTGGTATGGTTCAGTTTGATTTTTGGATAAATCTCTGTTTTACGCCCAAATTATAATCGTAAATTAAAACTACTAGATTACTGTGGATTTTAACTTTTACTTATTAGTTGATGATTAATTAAGATACAAAATTAATAAAAATAGTATTGTACTTATTAACTATCAAATATAATGAGATTTATAGCTAATTTATTACAATTATAAATCAATTCTCGGTTCGGTACAAATATTTTAAGGGATTAAAAAATCTCCAGATCCGTCCCGTAAAAGAAATTCGGGATGGATTGGTTCAGAGATTGGTCAATGGTTAATGGAGATTTTTTGTTTCTTGTATGGTTCAATTCGGAATTCGGTACGGTTTGAATATTTTCAAGTCCTGTGCTCAACCCTACTTCTAACTTCAAGACCTGTCCTTCCAATCGAACTTTATCTTCTTATAACAACGACCAACCTCAAGTGAGCCCATTCTTTCACTTATGAAATAGGAATTTTAAATATAAAAACTCAAGAATCACACAAACATCACTAACATCGTACGCATAAGGCTAAAAACAATAAAATAAGAAAACAACCTAATAACCTAACGAAACTCGACCCAATACCACTATAAAAAAACTCTAAATCCTAATTAAAAATACGAGAAAAATACCACAATCACATGCAAAACAATCACATTAATTACAATCATTATTATTTATCTCACAATTAATCATAACCCGAAATTCATTCATACTTTTTGAAAACAATTATTCACGCTATTCCAAAATCAAAGCTCATCTAATCACACCCTTACAAATTACAATAGTTTTTTCTATTGTCGTGGTCAATGGCCACACGAAGAATGGAATATTAAATAATTAATATATTTTTTTATTAATATTAAAAAACTAATATAATTTGTGCATAGATTGAAAAAATGTATAGTAACGCCAGTAGTAATGTCATCTCAAAAGCGGAACACCACTGCCACTGGCGTTCCGCCTCATTTTGCAAAAATGGAAAAATTTTAGGACAAAACTGGAAAAAAAAATTAATAGGGACCAAAATACTAAAAAAAACAAAAATTTTATTGCGGGATGCCACTGGTTTTTCCTTCTTAGTTTGCATTTTGGTCCCGAGACGTCAATGACATTGGCGTCCCTATTTAATTTTTTTTCCAGATTTGCCCCAAATATTTTCCCTTTTGCAAAATGAGGCGGAACCCTGGTGGTATTGACGTTCCGCTTTTAAGATGCTATTACCACTGACGTTCCTATACATTTTTTCAATTTATGCCCAAACTATAACAATTTTTTAATATTAATAAAAGTATATATTTGTTATGAAATTGTGGACTATAGCACTTATTCATTGGTCAATGATCAAATAGTATTGTAGGTGGGAACATTAATGATTTGTACCTTAATTACTGTAACTAGTTTGCCTATGAATGAGGAACTTTGTAATGCATTGTTGGTGCGGTGAAAATCATAATACAAGCATTGGTTCCTATTGTCTCAATTCTATAAATTATCTTATTTAGTGTATAATTCATAACACGTTATCAGCACGTATGCTCTAAAACATTTCGAGTATTACCAACGATCCCAAAGGTAAGATTTCATACAAATATACTTCTTCTATATCAACATACATATTTATTTATAAAAGTCGTATAAAACCATAACTATACATAAAGGAGGCTCTACCACCATCTATAATACTTGGCAAGATCACTAAATGCATTATGTTATTCTACTACTTGATTATGAAACACCCACTAGAAAGGTTTACCGAGTATTGTGGTGTGAATAATTATTATCTATTAATCTTGATACTTGATTATGAAACACCCACTAAAAAGGTTTATCGAGTATTGTGGTGTGAATAATTATTATCTATTAATCTTGTTACTTGATTATGGAACACCCACTAGAAAGGTTTACCGAGTATTGTGGTGTGAATAATTATTATCTATTAATCTTGCTACTTGATTATGAAACACCCACTAGAAAGGTTTACCGAGTATTGTGGTGTGAATAATTATTATCTATTAATCTTGATACTTGATTATGAAATACCCACTATAAAGGTTTACCAAGTATTGTGGCATGAGTAATTATTAGTCTTGCTACTTGATTATGGTACGAGTTATTTCTAGCTCCGTGTTCTTAATCTTTGATTTATTTATTTTATGATAACATTTCTTAAAGACATCAGCATGTATTAATTGTTATGTATGTTTACACATCTTTATGCTTTAAATAGATTGTCATTAATATCAGATTATTAATAATATGTACGTTCTTTTGATCTAGTTAAAATGTCAAACCTTTTCAAGCTTGAATTTGAGACACTTGACATCAGTGGGAAGAATTACTTGTCATGGATACTGGATATTGATATCCATCTAAATGCCAAAGGTCTTGGTGATACAATAAATGAAACAAAAGACACATCAACTCAGGATAAGGCGAAGGCTATGATTCTCCTTCGCCACCACCTCCATGAGGGTCTGAAAACTGAATACCTCGCAATAAAAGACCCTGCAGATCTTTGGAAATCATTAAAAGAACGATATGACCATCAAAAAATGGTCATCCTCCCGAAAGCTCGGTATGAGTGGATAGCACTATGATCAGGATTTTAAATCCGTTAACGAATATAATTCATCCATGTTTTGAATTAGTTCAAAGTTGAAATTATGTGGAGATAATATCACTGACTCTGATATGCTTGAAAAAACTTTCTCCACATTTCATGCTTCTAATGTGATCCTGCAACAACAATAGCGAGAGCGAGGATTCAAAAAATATTCAGAGCTAATTTCATGCCTTTTATTGGTTGAATAAAATAATGAACTGTTCATGAAAAAACATGAGTCCCATCCCACTGGCTCGACTCTGATACCCGAGGCAGATGCAACATTATCCAGTATTAATAACGGGCGTGGTCGAGGTCATGACATGAGTCATGGATGTGGACGTGGTCGTGGTCGTGGATATGGGCGAGGAAGAGGAAACGGTTTTCAACCAAATTATCGTAACTATAACAAGGCAGATAAATGGGAAAACGAGAAAAAGATAATAATAGCATAAACAAATCTCAAAAGGAAGGTACTTGTTATGGGTGTGGTATGCCGGGTCATTGGTCGCATACATGCCGAACACCAAAACACTTTGTTAATATCTATCCAGAATCATAGAAAGGAAAAGGAAAGGATGTCGAAACAAACTTGCTACAAGTGATTCTAATGATTTTCCATATGCCTTGATCAATGACATGACCCACTTGGATACGGCCAATATGATTGATAAATCTGAAGAGGAAAATAACATGGAGGAGTGATTGTTCAATTACCATGGTTTTACGAGTATTGATGTTTTATAATTATATAAATGTGGTATACTAGTGTGGTTCCATGAGTATGGTATGTCATCTCCTTAAATATGTGTGATTTATGATCTTATGAGTATGGTATGTCATTTCCTTAAATATGCACGATTTATGATCTTATGAGTGTAGTATGTAATTTCATTATACACGAGTAATTTATGGTTGTATTGTAATTATTTATTATTATGAGTAATGTATGCTTTTCATAGTTTGATGTAATAATATCATGAGTATTTCCTATTATGTTTTTACAATGCTTCGTGATTAATTACTTACACTTGTTCTCTCTTATTTAAAAATAGATCATGAATATACTTTGATCCAAAATCAAGACGGTGATTTATGTCTTGCGGATAGTGCTACAACACATACCATACTTAAGGATAAGAAGTATTTTTCCCACCTAAAGATTGATGAGTTAAATGTCAATACAATATCTGGTAGTGCAAAAATAATTGAAGGAAAAAGAGAGGCAAATTTTCTAATGCCTGGAGGAACAGTGTTTACAATAAGAGATGCATTATTCTCTCCTAAATCCCAAAGAAACTTATTAAGGTTCAAGGATATTCGTACAAATTGGTATCATGTTGAAACCATGAATGAAGAAAATTACGAATATCTTTGCATTACATCAATTACTTCAGGAAGAAAGTGTGTGTTAGAAAAATTATCGGCCTTATCATCCGGTTTATACCACACTAATATCAAAGTTATTGAAATATATGCCATAGTAAACCCGAAGTTTACTGATACTTTTAAGGTTTTACATGATCAGTTAGGTCACCCTGGTTCAATTATGATGCAAAAAAATTATTGAAAACTCAAATGGTCATTCATTGAGAAATCAGAAAAAATTTCAATCTAAGGAACTATCGTGTATTGTTTGTTCTCAAGGGAAATTGATAATTAGACCTTCACTAATCAAAGTCGAGAATGAATCACCACTATCTTGGAACGAATCCATGGTGATATATGTGGGACTATTCATCCACCTTGTAGACCATTTTGATATTTTATGGTGTTAATTAATGCTTTTACCAAAATGGTCGCACGTATGCCTGTTGTCGACATGAAATATGGCATTTGCCAGGTTTCTTGCCCAACTCATTAAATTGAGAGTACAATTTCCTGATTACACGATAAAGAAAGTTACACTAGATAATGCTGGAGAATTTACATGCAAAAGTTTCAATGTTCATTGTATGGCACTTGGAATTGATGTTGAACACCCAGTGACACATGTTCACACACAGAATGGTTTGGCTGAATCATTAATTAAATGTCTTCAGCTTATTGCTAGACCATTAATAATGAGAACGAAGTTTCCTATATCTATATGGGGTTACGCTATTTTACACGCTGCAGCACTAATACAAATCAGACCTTATGCATATCATAAATACTCCCCATTACAGCTGACATATGGTAGAGAACCAAATATATATGCCTATATCTACCACATCGTACAAAAATGGGCCCACAAAGGAGGTTAGGAATTTACATTGGATATGAATCACCTTCGATAATTAAGTACCTTGTACCAAGAACATGTGACATATTCACGGCTCGTTTTGCTGATTATCACTTCAACGAAGAAGAATTCCCACTTTTAGGTGGAGAAATAAAATGTGTGAAAAATGATATTAAATGGTGTACATCTTCATTATTGCACCTTGATCCTCCCACAAAACAATGTGAATAAGAAGTTCAAGAAATTGTACGCTTACAAAATATTGCAAATCAATTACCAGATGCATTTACAGATACACAAAGAGTAACGAAATCACACATAGCTGTTGTAAATGCTCCAGCCCGAGTAGAGATTCCAAAGGAGCAATCAATGGAAAATATATCAAATGACTCTAAGGCACGCCTGAAGCGTGGACGAACGATCGGTTCTAAAGATAAAAACCCTCGAAAGAAATGGGAAGTTAAAAAATGTAATGAATCCAAACAAAATGAATGTGTTCTAGAAGAAACACAAAAACAAGTAAATCAAGAATCCCATGAAATCAATGAATGTCATGAACATAAAGAAAATCACGAAATTTCCATAAATTACATCCGTAGTGGAAGAATATGGAATCGAAATAAGATGAAATGTATTGATAATATATTTTGCTATTTCATAGAGCAAGAAATTGAAAACAAAAGTGAGGATCCAGAACCAAAATCTATAGCCGAATGTCAAAAGAGGAAAGACTGGATAAAATGGAAAGAAGCCATACAAATTGAATTAGAGTCACTAAATAAACGAAAAGTGTTCGATCCTATTGTTATTATATCTGAAACTATAAAACCCATTGGGTGCAAATGGGTTTTTATTCGAAAAAGGAATGAGAATGAAGATATTATAAGGTATAAAGCTCGTCTTGTTGCACAAGATTTTTCCCAGAGACCTCGAGTAGACTATGAAGAAACTTACTCACATGTTATGGATGATATTACATTCAGGTACTTGATAGGCCTATCTGTTTCGAAAAATTCGAAGAGGCGTCTTATGGATATTGTAACAACTTATTTATACAGATCATTGGATACTGATATTTATATGAAAATCCCTGAAGGATTTAAAATACCTGAAATGCTAAAATCAAAGCCCAAGGAATTTTGCGCAATTAAACTACAATGATCGTTATATGGGTAGGGCGCGTGTGGTATAACTGTCTAAGTGAGCTCTTGTTGAAAGATAGATATGTAAATAGTCATTTATGTCCATGCATTTTTATTATGAAAAAAATAATTGGATTTTCCATTATCGTTATTTATGTTAATGATTTAAACATCATTGGAACTCCCAAGAAAATTCAAGATGCAGCCAACTACTTGAAGGGCAAATTTGAAATGAAAGATATCGGTCAAACCAAATATTGTCTTACAGATAGAGCATTTACAGAATGAGATATTTGTTCACCAATAAAATTATACAAAAAGGTCTTAAAATGATTTAATATGGATAAGGCAAATCCTCTCAGTTCCCCAATGGTTAATAGAACACTGAATATTGAGAGTGACCCATTTCGTCCTTGTGAAGATAACGAAAGAATACTTGGTCCTGAAGTACCATATTTAAGTGCAATTGGAGCCCTCGTGTATCTTACCAATTGTACTCGACCAGATATAGCTTTTGCTATCAATTTACTGGCAAGGTACAGTTCAGATTCAACACGAAGACACTGGAATAAGATTAAACACATATTTCGTTATCTCCAAGAAACAATTGATTTGGGACTATTTTATCCCAGAAATTCAGAACATAGGTTGATAGGCTTCTCCGATGTAGGTTATTTATCATATTCCCATAAGGCCAAATCACAGACCGACTATGTCTTCACGATCGATGGTACTGCAATATCCTGTCATTCCCTCAAGCAAACAATAGTTGCCACATCTACAAATCATGTTGAAATTATTTCATTTCATGAAACAAGTAAAGAATGTGTATGGTTTAGATCTATGACCCAACACATCCAAGAAACGAGTGGACTGCCAATCAATGAAGAGCCGAGAATAATATTTGAAGATAATGTCGTGTGTATTGCCCATGTTAAGGAAGGGTATATTAAAAGTGATAGAACGAAACATATTCCCCCCAAATTCTTCTCGTATACTCAAGAACTCGAAAAGGCCAAGAAAATCAATGTTCAATATGTGCGTTCAAATGATAATGTAGCAGACCTATTTACGAAGGCCCTCCCAACTACTACCTTTAGGAAACATGTACGCAATATTGGAATGCGACACCTAAGAGATTTATGCAAATAACTGTTTTTATTAATTTGAGGGGGAGTTTACATGGTTGTACTCTTTTTCCCTTATCACGGTTTTGTCCCCTAAGATTTTTCTGAAAATTTTTTTAATGAGGCAACCTAAACATATAAGTTAGGGATAAGGTGTGTACTCTTTTTTCTTTTTGTCCGATTTTTTCCCATTGGGTTTTTTCGGCTTAAGTTTTTACGAGGCACAATTTGTGATAGTGCTATGTCCAAGGGGGAGTTTATGAAATTGTAAACTATAGGACTTATTCATTGGTCAATGATCAAATAGTATGGCAAAAATGCGTAATTATAATATATGTCAAAATAAATTGCGTTTTTAGGTGGTTTGGTTGTGGATTGTATTTAGGTGATTTCACACATTCATTGTGCGATTTTTCATAATTTTTTTCAATGAATTCACATACTCAGTATGCGAATTCTAATTTTTATAAATAAAATTATTCAATTTCGCATACTGAGTATGCGAATTGTAATTTAAAAAAAATATTTTGAAATCGCATACTGAGTATGCGAAATTCAATTTTTATAAAAAAAAATATATATTCAATTTCGCATTCTGAGAACGCGAAATGTAATTTTAAAAAAAAATATTTTGATTTCGCATTCTCACTATGCGAAATTCAATTTTTATAAAAATAATAATAATAAAATTAGATTTTGCATATGTAATATGTGTGTGTGTGAGAAAAACTTATTTAGTTAAGAATTAATATTGTAAGGTATCCTATATAATAGACAACTTGATTGTTTTCTTCTCATCATATTGGCGATTTGGACTTTTTTTTCTCTCCTATCCTATAGCGACATTTTTTTTCTCTTATATATTTCCTATATAGTAGGTATTTAATTTAAAATCAACTAAGTGAATTTTTTTCTCTCATATATATATTATATATAGGGCTTAATTTAAAATCGACGGATTTACTCATATAAATTATTTTGAAAAATTACAAAAAAACAAAAAAAAAACATTCATGGATTTTTTATTTTATTCATGATTGCATCCTCAAGATTTGGATATTTTAAATTTGTTAGATAATTACAAAACCCATTGAATAGTTTGTAACATTCTAAAAGTTTATTATGTAAACATTCTGTAATTTGAAAAAATCACATTAAATTTATGGAGCACTAATAAGTAATTGGAACTATATGACGGTAGGGGCACCATTTGTTTACGACCAAAGAAAAAAAATCAAAAGATATGAAAATCTTGGAAATGCTTTTAATTATTATAAACGTAGTATATATAATATATATATATATATATATATATATATATATATATATATATATATATATATATATATATATATATATATATATATATATATATATATATGAATTTTACCGATAATGAATTTTTTTTCTCTCATATATATATATATATATGAAAAAATCCGTCGATTAAAAATTAAGCCCCTATTATATAGAATATATATGAGAGAAAAATTTATATAGTCGATTTTAAATTAAATACCTACTATATAGGGAATATATGACAGAAAAAAAATGTCGCTATTACATAAGATATGAGAGAAAAAAAAAAGTTCAAATCGCCTATTATATAGGATAAGAAGAAAACAGTCAAGTCGTTTATTATATAGGATGCCTTACAATATTAATTCTTAACTAAATAAGTTTTTCTCAAAAACACATATTACATATGCGAAATCTATTTTTGTTGAAGGAAAAACACAATTAGTGTGGCTTCGTTAATAAGTAACTGATGAAGGACAATTTAGGTATTTGTTATCTTTATGTATTATGAAAACATGTATTTGATATTAATGAATAAGAAAACCCTAATTCATACCTTCTCTTTCGTCTCTCTTTTATATCTTCTCCTTATACTTTTCATTTTACACGTTATCAGCATGAAACTCTAACCTAATGATCGAGAATAAGCCTCCATAACCAAAGCAACAATTATACAATTTTCGTACGGCGAAAATCTAATTGCGTTGTATGTTTGAAAAATCGGTTTCTCGAGTTTGAACCGTTGGATCAAGAGAAAATTTGGATATATTATTCCAAATTTATATTAGTAGAATATGAACGGTGGAGAACCGATAATGAATTTTGAACAGAGCTGATCCTGTTTCTCGAAACTGTCTGCCCAGCTTATTTTAAAAATTCAATTACGCACAATGATATTTCACAAGAAATATTGGTTAAATCTGAACGGTGGAGATCGGGTTTGAAGGTCTATGTCATCAGAAAGCAGACAAACCTATTAAAAAACAAAATTAGGAAAGAATCATGACTTTCCTCCAAGGTAACTCGAATTACCCTATTATTTATTAAATGCAACTAATAAATATTTGTTTACATGGATATATGTCATGATATGTATTATTGGGCATTCTTATACAAAGCATGTGTATGTATATATGTTACCTATGATTATATGCACATGATGTTATGTACAATTGTTTCGGGATAAAAGGGGTCAAGATCAGCTCAGCCCTATGCCTCTAGCTCGAGGACAGTGGTTAAACCGGCGCTGTATATACAGCTCGAGATCTTTGACCTAGTTTGAGGTCATATGAAGGACCTTGAGGCTCTAGCTCAAGGCAGAGTAACCAAAAGAAGAACCCAGAAGGGTGACGTGGCATAAGGCCCTGATTTTAAGGAAACCCTAGAAAAGTACACCTAGAAATAGATAATCACAAAAGTACAAAAGATAAGTCATTCTCTAATCAAGCAATTATTTTCCCAAATTCTCTCCATATACTAACTTAAGCATCGGAGGGGGTTCGCCGGAAAACCCTTCCGGTCCCCATCTGACATTTATTGGTGGTAGCAGGCATCCTAATTTTCAACCTTTGGAGATTATTCTTGAAGATTAGGAGATATTTATTTGCTCCCCATTTTCAGGTAACAAGCAATTGGCTCCGTCTGTGGGAAATATCATCAGTTTCAAGACGTGAGTGTTCCGAAGTACGCAAAGATGGAGGAGTTACGACGAAATCTGGATAGGGATTTGAATAAGACACCGATGACGGGCACGACTGGGAGAATGGTGGAAGAGGCAGGTGTTCCGCAGAGCACACCCCCAGACCTGGCTGCGAAAACCCCTAACCCGACTCCTGGAACAGGATTCTCATCAGCCCCAGGATCAAACCCATTGGGATCACTGTTTTTAGAGCAGTTATCAGGTATTATCACACGAGCTGTGGAGGAGGCGGTTGACAAGAGATTGGCTGACAGGGGCGCACCACCTTCAGCACCACCTCGAGGAAACACCCAGGCGGGGGATAATATAGCAAAGCTGCCCCACGGTTCAGGACCGCTAGATGATGAGAGTACAGCTGTGTCAACTGATGACACTTTCAGCAAGAATGCTTCGGATCTACCGGAAGTTGTGGAAAACCTGCATAAGGAGATGAGAGAGCTCAAGAGGAAGTTTGCAAGTCAGGCTCTTCCGAAAAGAGCTCGTCGGGCGACCCCATTCGCTGAAGAGGTCTTGAGAGATGCTTTACCCAGCGGTTACTAGTCGATGGGATTCGAATACGACGGAACCGCGGATCCCTATGACCATTTGTGCAGATATGAGAAATCAGCAACAGTATACCAATTCACTGATGCGGCAATGTGTAGAGTCTTCCCCACCACCTTTACTAAGGCGGCGCAACTTTGGTTCAGTCAACTGCCGCCAGGATCGATACACAATTTTGAAGAGTTCAGTGCAGCTTTCCTACACCAGTTTGCTAGTTGCAGAAAATACCAAAAAATGGCACTAGAGCTATTCAGCATCCGGCAGAAAGAACGAGAAAGCCTCAGAGCCTACATAAATCGGTTCACTACAGCTAAGTTGGAGGTGCCATCAGCTTCGGAAGAAACATTGATGAATGCTTTAGCCCAAGGACTAAAGAGGGGAGATTTCTTCCAGTCTCTAGTGGTAGAGCCACCAAGGAGCTTTGGAGACCTCTTAGCCCGGGATGAGAAGTTTATCAACTTGGAAGAGGCCCTACGTGTGAAGGATGAGGTCGATAAGCGTAGGGACAGGGGGGAGGAGCTAGAGAGGAGAAGAGAAAAAGGAGAGGATAGGGGATCAAGTAAGAAACCCAGGTCTGAGCTAGGAATTAGTAAGGCTCGAATGGATCGGTATACACCTCTTGCTTTCCCGCAAGATGAGGTTTTTGTAGCAATCGAGCGGCGACCAGATTTGAAATGGCCCCGAACATATTCAGCAACTCCTAGGAGGGAGAAGTCCGACAAGTTTTGTCGTTTCCATAATGATTATGGGCACACCACAGAGCAATGCACTCACCTGAGGGACGAGATAGAGAGACTCATCCAAATGCGACATTTGAAGGAATTTGTGTACACAGAGCGGAGAAAGGGTAGATCAACCTTTAGGAAAGGGGGTAGACAATCTCCGCCAGCGCATCGCCTAGAGTTAAGGAACGAGGAGAAAGAGAAGGATCCCCCGAGGAGAGGGTTGATTAACATGATCGTAGGAGGACCTGGAGACGGTGATTCAAACTGATTGAGAAAGGGGTATGTCAGGGCAGCTGACCCGGAGAGGAGGAAAGGACTTGAGATCGGGCAAGTGGAAAATAGTCCGGTTATACACTTCGGGCCTCAAGATGTTGGAGAGGTTCTAAGACCACATGCGGATGCTTTGGTGATTAGGGCAATGATAGCTAATTACGAAGTCGGACGCATCTTTGTGGATACAGGAAGCTCGACGGATATCTTATTTCTGGATTGTTTGGAAAAGATGGATCTCGAAGAGAAGTTGGAGCCAGTGGAGACCTCTTTGATTGGGTTCGCAGGAGGTACTATACAGCCTTTAGGGTCAATAGTACTTTCTGTCTCCTTGGGCGAGGCACATTGTCGAAAGACTAAGATGATCCGTTTTTGGTGGTGGATGCCCCTTCGGCATATAACGCCATGCTAGGGAGACCATCACTCAGCAGTTTCCAGGCAGTGGTGTCTATTTACCATATGAAGATGAAGTTCCCCATAAGGGGTGAGGTGGGGGAGGTAGGTAGCGACCAGTACACTTCGAGGAAGTTGTACGTACAGAGTGTAAAACAGGGGAAGAAAAAGGAGGAGCCTACTAGAACAAACAACTCAGGGACCCAGGCATTACCAGATGATTCGAAGGAGCGGGTCGAGCCAAATGAGATGTTGATGATGGTGTAGATAGTTCCGGGAGAAGCACACAGAGTCGTGCGGGTAGGAACTACCCTGTCTCCTGATATATTGAAAGAGCTGGTAAATTTCTTACGCAATAATGCAGATGTGTTCGCCTGGTCGCCGAACGAGCTAGTAGGAATTGACCCTTTGATCGTGGAGCATAAGCTCAATATCAATCCCTCATTTACGCCCGTCAAACAGAGAAAAAGGGATTTTGGGGCCAAGAAAGAGGTTATCATCCGGGTAGAGGTGACCAAGCTATTGAAGGCTAAGCACATCAAGGAAATTCAATTCCCAGAATGGTTGTCCAATGTTGTTCTGGTCCCTAAACTAGAAGATAATTGGAGGATGTGCGTGGACTTCAGGGATCTGAATAGGGCTTGTCCTAAAGATCACTACCTTCTACCACGAATAGACCAGATGGTAGATTCAACATCGGGCTGCGAACTCTTGAGCATGATGGACGCCTCTCAGGGCTATCACCAGATAAGGCTAGCAGTCGAAGATCAAAAGAGGGTCAGCTTCATCACACCTTTCGGCACTTTCTGTTATGTGGTAATGCCTTTTGGCCTTAAGAATGCAGGAGCTACATACCAAAGGTTGGTAGACAGAATGTTCTCTCAGCAGTTAGGTAGGAATATGGAGGTGTATGTGGATGATATGCTCGTGAAGAGCATCAAGTCGGGGTCACATGTAAGTGATCTAGCGGAAACCTTCCAGACATTGAGGAAGTACCGGATGAAGTTGAACCCAAAGAAGTGTGCGTTTGGGGTCAGGTCGGGAAAATTCTTAGGCTATATGGTCACTGAAAGAGGAATTGAGGCCAGTCCTGAGAAGATTCAGGCTATCGTTAACATGACCCCCCCGAAAAATGTGAAGGAGGTCCAGCATCTGACGGGGCGTTTGGCAGCATTGAATAGGTTCATTTCACGGGCTGCAGAGCGTAGTCTTCCTTTCTTTAGAGTATTGAGAAAGGCTTCAGGTTTTTGTTGGAATGAAGAATGTCAGAAAGCCTTTGAAGAGCTCAAGGCGTATTTATCCGAAATATCGCTTCTGACGAAACCAGACCCAGGAGAAACATTATACCTCTATATGTCAATAGGGGAATCCGCGGTGAGCACGGTGTTGGTTAAGGAGGAAGGAAGAAAACAAACTCCGGTGTACTATGTCAGTAAAGTGCTCAAAGGAGCTGAGCTTCGATATGCTGAAATCGAAAAGGGAGCCCTAGCCTTAGTAGTTACGGCTAGACGGCTGAGGCCGTATTTCTCTGCTCATAAATTAATAGTCAGAACCAATCTCCCCCTGAATTCAATTCTCAGCAAGCCGGATACTTCGGGAAGGCTCATCAAGTGGGTAATTGAGATGGGCGAGTATGAAATCGAGTTCCAAAACTGTGTGGCTATCAAAGCGCAAGCCTTAGCAGATTTTCTATAAGAAATGACCCGACCTCAGGAACCGAAGGGCCAGTGGACGGTCTTTGTGGATGGATCAGCAGGGCAAACGGAATGTGGAGTAAGTATAGTGCTGATTAGCCAAGAAGGGGACAAGATGGAGTATGATGTCAGGCTAAATTTCTGAACTTCTAACAATGAGGCGGAGTATGAGGCATGTATAAGAGGAATACAAATGGCTATGGAGTTGGGAGCCAGAAGGATATCGATGCGTTTAGATTCGCAGTTGGTATACAAACAAGCCAGTGGAGAGTTTGAGGTTCGAGAAGAGCGACTGCAAAAATACGTTACTAAGATTAAGAGGTGTCGAGAGGAGCTCGAGCACTTGGAAATGATACAAATTCCAAGACAAGAGAACGGGCGTGCAGACTACCTAGCAAAGGTGGCTAGTTCGGCGGTTGATTGCAAGGAAAGGCAGATAACTCTCTTGATGGCATCTGGGAGAGTGACGGAGGATGCTATAGCTGAGCTCATCGAAGGAGGGGATTGGCGAGCAGAAATAAAAGCATACATAGAAAAAGGCAGCTTGCCAACAGATCGAAGTATGGCAACTAGGCTCAAGATACGAGCTGCTCGATTCTGCTTAATAGGAGGAAATTTGTACAAAAGGGGGTTTGGGACGCCCCTCCTTAAGTGCTTAGGACCACAAGAAATTGAGTAGGTACTCAAAGAAATGCATGAAGGGTGTTGTGGCAATCATATGGGTGCTCGGGCTCTAACCCGGAAAATATTGAGAGCAGGGTACTTTTGGCCTTTCCTGAAAGCGGATGCAGAAAAAATTGTAAGGAAATGTGAGAGATGTCAGAAGAATGCTCCTTTGATGCACAGACCAGCTGAAGAGCTCATGACCATGAGTGCAGCGTGCCCCTTTGTGAAATGGGGAATTGACTTGGTCGGCCCTTTTCCTATGGCCCCGGGACAGAGGAAATTCCTTGTGGTAGCTGTGGACTATTTCAGTAAATGGGTGGAGGCCGAGCCATTAGCAAGTGTCACAGAGGAAGCCATATTAAAATTCCTGTGGAAGAATATAGTGTGTCGTTTCGGGGTACCCCGAATGCTTGTATCAGACAACGGCACCCAGTTCACAGGGAGAGGTTTGAAAGAATGGTGTGATAGGATGAAGATCAAGCAAAATTTCACTTCGGTATACCACCCGCAAGCTAATGGGCAAGTAGAAGCCACCAACAAAATCTTAGTGAGGTTAATAAAGACGCGATTGGAAAAGGCGGGAGGAAAATGGGTGGAAGAGCTCCAACCAGTCTTATGGGCATACCGAACCAACCCGAAAGAGGTCACAGGGGAAAGCCCGTTTGGCCTAGTTTATGGCATGGATGCTGTCATACCAGCCGAAGTGTGCGCCATGACCCATAGGGTTGTAGCATTGAATGAGGAGTAGAATGAGATGTTGATACAGGACTCTTTGGATCTATTAGCTGAGAAGAGAGAAAAGGCGTGCCTCCGAATGGAAGAGATGAGGCGAAGAATGAAGGCTGCTTATAATAGCAAAGTGGCTAAGCAGAATTTTCAAGTCGGGGTTTTGGTTTTGAGAAGAGCAGATCTAGTCCGGAGCTTAGGAAAACTCAGGGCTAACTGGGAGGGACCTTTCAGAGTGACCAGGATACTAGCAGGAGGTGGATATGAGCTTGCAAATATGGATGGGCAGGAAATTCCGCGAGTTTGGAATGTGGCAAATCTGAAGACCTACTTCGGTTAAATAATAGTTGATTCGGTAAATTTACTTATGCAGATTTCCTTTTGTTGTATGTGATCACTCCTAAAATAAAGACATAATTTGTCGATTGAATATTTTATAAACTTAGAACCATCGAGCAGAAGCTCGAAACAAATTCTACCTAACATGGTAGCTCGGGTGAATACTCGAATTTTGGTTGATAAATATCAACCTCAAAACCTATCCGCCGTGATAGGTCGGGTGAATACTCGAATTTTGGTTGATAAATATCAACCTCAAAACCTATCCGCCGAGATAAGTCGGGTGAATACTCGAATTTTGGTTGATAAATACCAAACTCAAAACCTATCCGCCGTGATATGTCGGGTGAATACTCGAATTTCGATTAACAAATGTCAAATCCTACCCGTTGTGGTAGGTCGGGTAGACACTCGGAATAAATCTAGAGGGGCGGATGCCATTGAACAATATGCGAAAAACATCCATGTGATAAAAAAAATAAACTATGCGGATGTAATGGTATAAAACAGAATAAAAATTTATTAAAATTAGACCCTAGGGTCTAATACTTATTACATGAGCATGGGGCTCTAAAGTCCAAGACTCGAGCACAAACATAAAAACTAATAAGCAGAAATCCTCATTAGTCAGAACGACGCTGAGCATTCTTCAATTTCCAAAGCTCATGATCCGTTTCGCAGAACCTCAGATAGTACATGTCAGCGCGATGGGTCTCAGCCCTGGCACTGCTAATTAAAGCTTCGTTCGCGTTGTATAGACGATTCACCTGCTGGCGAAGATCCAAAACTTCCTCACGAAGATGAAGAAAATGGTTGTTTGACGATTTCTAGTGATCCTTATAAAATTGTTTGTGCTATCCTTTCCTTTCTAGTTGACGGCGGAGCTTGGTTATTTCTTCCTGAAGTTCATAAACGTCCGGCGGTGGGCTTGCTGAAAATCCAGACATGTTTGGATAACGAAAAAGATGGAAAGGGAGAGGGGGAAATAAGTGCCTATAAAGCCAATTTTTCCCCCCAAAATGTTTGAAAAATTGTACGAAAAAGTACATAACCCGCCCAAATGAAGTTTGAGGTCGAGATGCCTTTCAAGAGTTCAGCTGAATAAATGAGGTGTAAATTAAATATCTTGATCTCGTGGAGTAGTCAGGCAAACAGATACAAAGCTAGCAATAACGAAAAAATGCAAAATAAAAACGCAAGTCAAAACAGATGTCAGTCATTCAGAAGAAAATTTGGGTTACAAAACGACATCGCTAAAAAGTTACATCTACGTGCTGGGCTTGTTGAACACAACCTCAACATCAGAAAATGATTACATCCAACTCCAAGACACTATTGCCCATAGTCAGCAGTAGAAAGAAGATTCTCCTCGAGCTCCCTGCTGAATCAACTAGCCTCAATATCTTCACCAAACTGGGCATCTCCTAGTCCTTGAGTGACGCCTTCGAGCAGTGGAGGAGCGGCTGAAATTGCAGGGTCAGAAGGCTGAGATGGCCCGGGGAAATGGTGAAGAACATACTCCAAATAGTCTGCAGCTCCGACACTATTAAGCCGGGTATCCTCATCCCTCGGAAGGACAAAGGGGCAATCAGGGGTATCTTCCAGAGCTGTTTCCTCATTGAAAGCATCCATTGAGCCTCCTGAGGCTATCCATTCTTTCACCTTACCCACATAGTAGTGCAGATAAAAGGGAATAGTCTTTATAAGGACACGGTAAAGATCCTCCGAGTTGACAAAGTTGTGGCATGTAGCATCTCGAACTCTTTGGATCACAGACAGGCCTTCTTCTGACTTAAGATAGCCCTCCCTGCCCGCTTCTTCACCCTCGGCGCGTGCCTTCTCAGCCTTCAACATTAACTCACCCTCTTGAACCACTAGCTGATTCTTAAGAGAGAGAACCTCCTCTTCTCTCTGTTTCAGAGAAGTCTGCACCTTCTCCAGCTTGGAGGTCAAGGCCACGATTTGGTTACGGGAAGATTGCAGGTCATGCGCTAATTTCGGGTCGTTGAAACCCAGGCGAGCTCGAGCGGAGACGTTAGAAGTCAGAGCATACGCCTTGGAAAGAGCCACATTCCAAGCATCAAGAAGCTCTGTGTCTGAGAATTTCTCCACCCTCTCCCGATCAGTGGTGGGACAAACGCCTTGCACATAGTGGGTCGTGGTGAAGCCATCTTCATTCCTCAAAACACTTTGCGTGAAGAATGACTGATTTGGGGTTGAAGGAGAAGGACCTTGATGAAGGGCAGTCCGGGATCTTTTTGCCGGTGGAAGATCAGCCCCAGCTAGCGCCGGTCTAAAGGCAGGCTCTTCAGAGCCTATAGCGACAGGGAGCTCAGAGGTTGGTTTTGGAAGAGCCCGACCCACCGACACGACCTTTTCTCGTGCCTCTCCAGGTTTAGCTAGCAGCTTCTTGAACATTGTGTCTGCAAAAACGAAAGTAAGGGTAAGGAAAATATAGACAAGTAAGAGTAGTATAAGGATAAGAGTTTGATGGATTACCAATGTCTGCTTCGAGGGGGATCTCGAATGGGCTAAGACCATAATGGTAAAGCAAAGAAGGACGAATAAGACGAGATAGATCATAGGGCCTGCGAGTGATACGGTCAACGAGGTTTTGGGCACCTTGAGAGCGTTTTTTGGTGTTGTATTTTCGTTGAACGGGGATCTGCCATATCCACTCCGTGGGAAAATCCCAAGATTCGGGAGATTTGACAAAAAAGAATTTTTGCCTCCATTCTTGGTTCGAGGTGGGAGCTTTACATAAAAACTTGGCATCCCCTCGAGAGGAAAAATAAAAAAAAGCCTGGAGGGTTGAGAGATTTGGCCTGAAAGAGAGAGAAGAATAGAGATGCAGTAGGCTTAATTCCTAAATATTGAGCTACCATTATGAAGCCTACCATATCCCTAAAGGAGTTGGGGGCAAATTGGTTAAGGGGAATCTCCTCCCTCAACCTCAAGAGAGTGTCTTTCCCGCTTCTTGTAAAAAACCCTTAAAACTTCCTAGAACCCTTCATTTTCTACTTCATTCGCTCCTTATTTGTACTTGGTGTTTAGAATTTCTTTAGCTCTGACAGGCTCTCTCCTCTAACATCTTTATTCCTCAAATCTCCAAATCTTCAAAACCTTCAAATCTCCAGATCTTCAAATAACCGCCAGATTGTTCTTGAGTTTTCCGGGAGTATAGGTATTACTTGATCCCTTTTCCCTAATATCCATTTGCTTATATGTATTTATTCTCCCTCAACCTCAAGAGAGTGTCTTTCCCGCTTCTTGTAAAAAACCCTTAAAACTTCCTAGAACCCTTCATTTTCTACTTCATTCGCTCCTTATTTGTACTTGGTGTTTAGAATTTCTTTAGCTCTGACAGGCTCTCTCCTCTAACATCTTTATTCCTCAAATCTCCAAATCTTCAAAACCTTCAAATCTCCAGATCTTCAAATAACCGCCAGATTGTTCTTGAGTTTTCCGGGAGTATAGGTATTACTTGATCCCTTTTCCCTAATATCCATTTGCTTATATGTATTTATTCTCCCTCAACCTCAAGAGAGTGTCTTTCCCGCTTCTTGTAAAAAACCCTTAAAACTTCCTAGAACCCTTCATTTTCTACTCCATTCACTCCCTATTTGTACTTGGTGTTTAGAATTTCTTTAGCTCTGACAGGCTCCCTCCTCTGACATCTTTATTCCTCAAATCTTCAAATCTTCAAACCTTCAAATCTCCAGATCTTCAAACAACCGCCAGATTGTTCTTGAGTTTTCCGGGAGTATAGGTATTACTTGATCCCTTTTCCCTAATATCCCTTTGGTTATATGTGTTTATTATTTTTATTATTTTATTACTGTTATTATCAATTTCCCATAATGTCTGCTCCTTCATCATCGCACACCGCCACCCGACGACATGAGGCTCGCACTTGCTCTTCCCCCTGAGCAGGGTGAGAGATCGGGCTCTCCAGGGGCGCGCCTCATCTCCTCAGAGTGAATCTTCTTCGGCTTCCCCTCACTCAAAGGAAACCTTATCCTCTGCGCTTCCCAATATTAGATCCCCGTCACATATCTTGTAACATATCTAATAAAACTTTAGGATATATTCGTTCCAATATAGGAGTTCCTCCTTCCTATCAATTAATCCTTCCTTCTCCTGAGGATAGAGCTCCTCATCCCCCCCCCCCCCCCCCCCCAAACTGCTTTAACGTTCTTTCTCTGTCAATTGGATGGGGGTCTTCGCTTTCCGATTCCTCCTTTACTAATGGAGATTTCGCGTCTTTACGAGATTCCCCTTAACCAATTTGCCCCAAACTCCTTTAGGGATATGGTAGGCTTCATAATGGTAGCTCAATATTTAGGAATTAAGCCTACTGCATCTCTATTCTTCTCTCTCTTTCAGGCCAAATCTCTCAACCCTCCAGGCTTTTTTTTATTTTTCCTCTCGAGGGGATGCCAAATTTTTATGTAAAGCTCCCACCTCGAAACCAAGAATGGAGGCAAAAATTCTTTTTTGTCAAATCTCCCGAATCTTGGGATTTTCCCACGGAGTGGATATGGCAGATCCCCGTTCAACGAAAATACAACACCAAAAAACGCTCTCAAGGTGCCCAAAACCTCGTTGACCGTATCACTCGCAGGCCCTATGATCTATCTCGTCTTATTCGTCCTTCTTTGCTTTACCATTATGGTCTTAGCCCATTCGAGATCCCCCTCGAAGCAGACATTGGTAATCCATCAAACTCTTATCCTTATACTACTCTTACTTGTCTATATTTTCCTTACCCTTACTTTCGTTTTTGCAGACACAATGTTCAAGAAGCTGCTAGCTAAACCTGGAGAGGCACGAGAAAAGGTCGTGTCGGTGGGTCGGGGCTCTTCCAAAACCAACCTCTGAGCTCCCTGTCGCTATAGGCTCTGAAGAGCCTGCCTCTAAGACCGGCGCTAGCTGGGGCTGATCTTCCACCGGCAAAAAGATCCCGGACTGCCCTTCATCAAGGTCCTTCTCCTTCAACCCCAAATCAGTCATTCTTCACGCAAAGTGTTTTGAGGAATGAAGATGGCTTCACCGCGACCCACTATGTGCAAGGCGTTTGTCCCACCACTGATCGGGAGAGGGTGGAGAAATTCTCAGACACAGAGCTTCTTGATGCTTGGAATGTGGCTCTTTCCAAGGCGTATGCTCTGACTTCTAACGTCTCCGCTCGAGCTCGCCTGGGTTTCAACGACCCGAAATTGGCGCATGACCTGGCAATCTGCCCGTAACCAAATCGCGGCCTTGACCTCCGAGCTGGAGCAGGTGCAGACTTCTCTGAAACAGAGAGAAGAGGAGGTTCTCTCTCTTAAGAATCAGCTAGTGGTTCAAGAGGGTGAGTTAATGGTTGCTCCCTCAACCTCAAGAGAGTGTCTTTCCCGCTTCTTGTAAAAAACCCTTAAAACTTCCTAGAACCCTTCATTTTCTACTTCATTCGCTCCTTATTTGTACTTGGTGTTTAGAATTTCTTTAGCTCTGACAGGCTCTCTCCTCTAACATCTTTATTCCTCAAATCTCCAAATCTTCAAAACCTTCAAATCTCCAGATCTTCAAATAACCGCCAGATTGTTCTTGAGTTTTCCGGGAGTATAGGTATTACTTGATCCCTTTTCCCTAATATCCATTTGCTTATATGTATTTATT
>BMAC01000804.1:127971-138433 GCA_014905375.1 Phtheirospermum japonicum | reverse complement strand
AAAACCCTAAATGCAGATCAGGGAACGGCTTTAATTGGGCCAGACAAACTGATGGAACGCGCCTATTGGGCCGCAACAGCTCGAGGCACAGCTTTAATTGGGACAGAACAAACTGATGGGAACGCGCCTATTGGGCCGCAACAGCTCGAGGCAACAGCTTTAATTGGGCTAGAAAAACTGATGGGATGCGCTTATTGGGCCGCAACAGCTCGAGGTACAGCTTCAATTGGGCCTAAAAAGCTGATGGGAAGAGCTCATCATACCAAAATAAGTCGAGGAAACTTCTCTTGGCTAAAAGGCGAAGAATTCTGCTCGAGGTCGAGGAAAATTCTCTTGACCAAAAGGCGAAGAATTCAGATCGAGGTCGAGGAAAATTCTCTTGACCAAAGGGTGAAGAATTAAGCTCGAGGTCGAGGCCCGAGGCAAAAGATTTCCGCCAGGATTATTAAGGCCAACAGCTCGAGGTCGAGGCGAAAAAATTTCTGCCAAATTATTAACAGCTCGAGGCCGAGGCGAAAGATTTCCGCCAGGATTATTAAGGGCCAATAGATCGAGGTCGAGGCGAAGAATTTCTGCCAAATTATTAACAGCTCGAGGTCGAGGTTGAAGAATTTTCAGCCTTAAAAGGCCAACAGATCGAGGTCAAGGTTGAAAATTTTTCAGCCTTAAAAAGCCAACAGCTCGAGGTCAAAGGTTGAAAAATTCTCAACCTTGAAAGGACAATAGCTCGGGTCAAGGTGAAGAATTCTCTACCAAATTATTAAGGCAAACAGCTCGAGGTCGAGGCGAAGAGTTTCTGCCAAAATTATTAACAGCTCGAGGTCAAAGGTTGAAAATTTTTCAACCTTGAAAGGCTAACAGCTCGGGGTCGAGGTGAAGAATTCTCTGCCAAATTATTAAGGCAAACAGCTCGAGGTCGAGGCGAAGAATTTCTGCCAAATTATTGACAGCTCGAGGTCGAGGTTGAAAAATTTTCCGGCTTTGAAAGGCCAACAGGTCGAGGTCGAAGCGAAAAAATTTCTTCCAGGATTATTAAGGAAAATAGATCGAGGTCAAGGCTAAAATCCTCCATTCAGAAGAGCCAACAGCTCGAGGTTAAGGCTACAAGCCCTAGTAAAGAAGGGAAAACTGCTCGAGGTTAAAAAAAAAAATTAGCCGGGGAGGTAATTTCAATGGCTTGTTAACTCAAGGTCTTGATTGTAACTCGGATAGATAGTAGGAAAACTTACTATGGTCATATTCTAAGGAAATACAACCATAGTAGGGGGGAGTAATTATTTCGGGATAAAAGGGGTCAAGATCAGCTCAGCCCTATGCCTCTAGCTCGAGGACAGTGGTTAAACCGGCGTTGTATATACAGCTCGAGATCTTTGACCTAGTTTGAGGTCATATGAAGGACCTTGAAGCTCTAGCTCAAGTCAGAGTAACCAAAAGAAGAACCCAGAAGGGTGACGTGGCGTAAGGCCCTGATTTTAAGAAAACCCTAGAAAAGTACACCTATAAATAGATAATCACAAAAGTACAAAAGACAAGTCATTCTCTAATCAAGCAATTATTTTCCCAAATTCTCTCCATATACTAACTTAAGCATCGGAGGGGGTTCGCCGAAAAATCCTTCCGGTCCCCATCTGACGTTTGTTGGTGGTTGCAGGCATCCTAATTTTCAACCTTTGGAGATTATTCTTGAAGATTAGGAGATATTTATTTGCTCCCCATTTTCAGCTAACAAACAACAATATTGACAAATATGAAGTTTTTTGCAATATTTTAATGATATTCACTGTATACATAATATATTAGTATTCATTCTCTTAGATGATTTCTAATTTAAAAATCGTAAATAAAGTTATTTATATGATCAGATGAGAGATTGATCATGATTTTGCCAATATGTTTAGTTAATCATGAACTTTGATGAATTGATAGATTCATGTGTATGTTGGTAATTATTGATGAATTGATAGATTCATGTGTATGTTGGTAATTCTCTTCAAGCTGATTTTATAAGCTACTTCCAATATATGTATTATTGATTGTACATTTGCATATTTTTATGATAATGAAAGTTCATGAATGATAAAAAGAATTCTATAAATTAGTCTTGTGATAAAGTATATTCACATGATCAAAGAAAGATTATGACATACTTCAAATTCATTATCTAGAGAAATTGATTGAACTAACTCAATATAAATACAAAATAACATACTCAAAAGAAATTGAGTACTACCATCATTGGTTTGATGTGGAAACTAAGAACTATAATTCCATAATAATATCATCCACCAACCCCGACTGACCAAATCCGAATGACAAAGAACCGTCAAACTAAGTTAAAGTCAATTTTCTAATGAACTTGAGACTTCATATTGGCCCCAAGTCTTATATGGAAGCATATGTAGTTGAGAAATTTCAATAAATTTTGGGATGTGCTCTAAATGAATATTTTTAGAAGTTTATGAAATACTACTTCCAAGCCAACGATTTTAGTGAAAAGAAATTTGTTTGCTTGCTAAAAATGATCAATGACTTTGATATGTTGCGACTAAATACATGTCTTACAATATGTGGAAAAAATTCATTTTAAATGACAATGAATAATTGAGAGATACGGTCTCACTCTATTTTTTTACCACTTGAGCAAACATACTGCACTTGTATAATATTAATTATGATAATAAGTCATTGAGAGACATGAAATTATTTTTCATAATACTAATGTTAGACCTCTGGATAATGAAATTTCTTGAGGCTAACTAGGATCGATATAAATAGTGAAAATAACCTCAAAGTAAAGGGGAAGAGACATGTTGATCCCTACCTATGTGGGAAGAATGAACTACAAGGTAAGATATGTAAGAGTTCGTGATATTTATTGGTCGTAGTAGAAGTCATGAAGGTTCTCGCAACAACATTGCTTAGTCAAAGGATTTACTCAATTTTGATTGATAAAAGTTGTTTGTTTCTTACTTTACAAAGAACTTGTGAAAGTATAATCAATCATTCATATTAGACTATTGTGTTTGGTCTTAAAGTTTATTTTGAGTTAGATTCATGTGATGTGGCCTGATTTAAATTAATTATTATTTTATTAGGCTTATTGATAAATTTTACATTTCATTCTAAAGCATTGAATGTAATTGAGTTTATTTACCACACATTCACATACAAGGTTCATGAGCAAACTATTAGATATAATGTAACATATCTAGCAAATAATATTAGAATGAAAAGTATTTTGTTCAAATATCTCTGTAGAATGTGAGAATTTGTCGAGGAATAGACAATTATTCACTTAATTGATATTTATATGTGACAAAGTCTTGATGCCTGGTGGCACATTGATTAAAGTCATAAAAGCTCATTATGGACCAAGAGCGAACGAACCTTGTTAACTTTGATGATATTCATGTTGATGATTATCATTAAAAAGTAATTTATGAGAATGGAACTATACTTTTAATTTATGTGGAAAAGCACGTTTTAGAGTCATTCTAGTAATTTTACTTTACTATTTTTTTATTATTGAATCATAAGTTATAACCAACAAAGAACTTTTGGACACTGGCTCATTCAAGTTTTGACATGACTGACATGGATTCTTTGATCATCGTGATATGATGGTCCATATTATAAGAAATTAACATGAACATCTTTTATTTTGAGTGAAACACAAAATGAGATAGAAATTTGATGCACAGTATAGTGTCGAATTAATTCTGTACAATTACAGATAGTGCATTTTAAAGTACTAGAAGCACTACATTCATATCTCAAAGATACATCACTCATTTTTTCAAAACTTGTTCATTAGCAAAATTGTATGATTGAGACCTGCATTTGCTAAATATACAAAGTATAATATTTCATTCTTATAATTGATAATTGGTGATACATGTGGACATGACCATTCAAAATGCGGATCATTCAAGTATTTTATAGTTTTGGTCGATACTTCAGCACGTATTGTCCATAAAAATGTTGCATTTGCAAAACTTCTAGCACATTTAATATGATCGATGACTCACCACCCTTATAAATAACCCAACTCATAATGCTAGAGAGTTTACATCAAAAGTACTTGATGTTTATTGCATTTTAATAAAGATCGATGTACTGAATCTTGTACCCTAATGTACATATACAATAAGGTCTCAAGGAAGACACCGTCAAAAGGAATATAGATGGTAACTAAGACAATATTTATGCGCACTCATTTGTCTTTACACAGGGTTATGCAATATTGCACGCAACTCTTACTTATTCGTTTATAAACCCCTGCTAACCAGATATTTTGCGTACCAGTTGGTAACTGGATATAAGCCTGATAATTCATATCTACGCATATTTGATTAAGTAGTATATGTGCCTATTGCGCCCCCACAACGCATTCTATGGGTTTTCAAAGACGATTAAGTATTCATGTTAGATATGAATCTCCAACAATCATCCGCTATTTGAAACCTTTGACAGATGATCTCTTTATCGTAAATTAGCGAATTTGTCACTCAAATGAGACAATCTTCCTGTCGTTAGGGGGAGATAAGAAAAATTATTCTCAAATGGATGGAACGACATGAATAATTTCATACTATGTCTCATTATGATCCCCGCATCTCACAATGTAACGTGAAAGTAAAGTTAAGTGAACAATTGATCTTCAAAGTATAGAAGACTCAATTTCTAAAGCGACGAGATCATATATACCAACTGCAAATGCGTCTGCAAGGTTAAAGACCCCATAAGGGGCACAATATCACAGATTAATACATTGCAACCATACTTAGTGGAGGTGTGGTTGAGGTCGTGACTCCCAAAAGGAACATGGGGAGGTCATTTGGTTTGATCAATACTCGCCCAAGGAATAAGAGGGCACATATGGCACAAATTCAATTAATTATCAGTGAAGATAATGACTCTCATGAGATTATCTCTGATTATACTTATGTCCATGAATCATTAATGGAGGACGCTCCGATATTTAATATGATTCCAGAGAATAAAGAAATCTCAATGTACAATGTGAGTTTATATGAGTTGATGGAAAGATCTTCCACACACATTGATGATAGTATAGAACCACGATCTATTGAAATGTTAATATTGAGCAAATTGGCCTAATCCTAAAGAATCAATCCAGGTATAACTAAATTCACTGACAATAAGACATGTGTTTGGTCTGGTAGTGCTAACCTCACCAAGTGTAAAGCCTGTAGGACATAACAAAGTTTTGTCAGAAAGCGCAATGAGAAAAAATAAAGCCATGAGATGCAAATCTATACTTGAAGCACAAAGTTTCTCAATACGCCCTGGAATTAACTATGGTGATATGTACTCTCCCATAATAGATGTTATAACTCCAAAGAACCGAGAATACAGCTTATACCTGTGGTTACATCATATCTCTATGAAGATCGTGATTTAGAGATATATATATATACGAAAATGCTTGCTGTCCTTTCATTGCCAAGGCGAGTGACTCTAAGCCACGGAGTGCATTTCCAATTAAATTAAAATACTCACTTTATGGACTGAAATAATAAAGATGGATGTGGTATAACTGTCTAAGTGACTGCTTGATTGAGAAAAATAATCTATGCCCTTGCGTATTTATAAATAAAATAAGTTTCAAATTTGCGATTATGATTGTATATGTCGATGAAAGAAACATAATATACACTCTTAATGAAATAACAGATATCGCTAGTTATTTGAGATTTTAATTTGAAATAATGCATCATGGGAAAACTTGATCATGTTAAGGCTTTAAACTAAAACCGAGTTTATGAAATACTAAATTCTACAGTTTGCATATATCCAAAAGATGATCTGACAATTAAATATGGATAAGTGCAATATGTAAGCACTCATATGATTGGTCAAAGTGAAGATATAAGGAAATATCAATTTCGTCAATGGAATGACGAAGAACTGGTGGGAGTTGAAATTCTCTACCTACGTACAATATGCGCATTATTGTACCATTACTAATACACTTGACCAAATATTACTTTCTCAAAATTGTTATCTTGATTTAACTCAAGAAAGCGCAATTTCCTTGGAATGGAATCAAAATATAATTTGATACCTAAAAGAAACCATTGACGCGAGTTTATTTTTCCCATTCATAAATATAATTGGGACTGAAGATGGTCTTGTAATCCCTACAGAAAATGTTGAGTTTACTTCTTACTGTAAAACACCAAATAGTATTGTTGATGTTAGTTACTCATTCGATCCATGTAAAGAGATCATTATTATACATGTAGTAGTTCGTGAGTATCTACGATAAATGTTATGATCATTCATATATTTGATAATAGTGGCTTGAACTCTATCACTGAAGAAAATGTGATAATACGAGTAATATCACCACAACTCTTCTACAACTAACAACTATGCACTCTCTCAAGAATCAAGTAAATTGAGGAAGTAGAGACTTTAAAAATTCTCTTGATAGATGTACATACCAGAGAGAGGTGTACACTTTAGGTGGAGTCTCAACATAGGTGTGTACTCTTTTTCTTTAGATCAAATTTTATTTTTTCCATTGGGTTTTGTTAGTTGGCAGGGTTTTAACGAGGCAACAATGAAACACCATTTCACCCATTGACTTGGCACAAGGGGAGTGTTGAAGGAAAAACACAATTAGTGTGCCTTCGTCAATAAGTAACCGATGAAGGACAATTTAGGTATTTGTTATCTTTATGTATTATGGAAACATGTATTTGATACCCTATATAAAAAGAGTATTTGATGAATAAAAAAGCCATAATTTCTATCGCCTCCTTCGTCTCTCTTTTATATCTTCTCATTATACTTTTCCTTTTACAATTTTATTATTATTTCTTTTTTATAAAAATTGAATATCGAAGTGAGAATGCGAAATCACAATATATATATTTTTAAATTACATTTCGCATTCTGAGAATGCGAAGTTGAATAATTTTCTTTTTTTATAAAAATTGAATTTCGCATACCCAGTATGCGATTTCAAAATAATCTTTTTTAAAAAAAATTACAATTCGCATACTCAGTATGCGAAATTGAATATTTTTTTTTATAAAAATTAGAAGCGAATTCATTAAAAAAATATTTAAAAATTATGAAATCACACAATGATGTGCGAAACCACCTAAATACACAACCCACACCCAAACCACTTAAAAACACAAATTTTTTGACATATATTATAATTACGTATTTTTGCCAAATAGTATTATAGGTGAGAACATTAATGATTTGTACATTAATCACTGTGACTAATTTGCCTATAAATAAAAAATTTTGTAATGCATTGTTGGTATGGTAAAAATCATAATACAAGTATTGGTTTTTTGGGTTTTCTATAAAATCAGATAGGTTCCATTATGAAGACCTGTATATGACATTCATATATTTAATCCCGCCCAAGTATGTTTGCAAGCTGAATAACCTTTTCACCACAACCGTATCTCTTTTCGGAAGGCGATTGAGTTTTCCCCTTTTTTGTTCCATTCTGAAGTCCTTGAACTTCTGAAGTCTCATTTCTGTAGTGGACCAATTCGTTAACATCCCACCGAGCCCTTTTTTATTAACACAATGATACTGGGCCTTTATTGCAGCCCATACTACTGAATTGCTGCTACAACATTGGGAAACTTAAACTCCTTAATCATTTTTTTCTCTTTCTTTATTTGTATATACATGGATGGGTGAAAGTCATGTCATTTATAGGACTCCATAATGGAGCCCTAATCGATTTTGTAGAAAAATAGATGGTTCCTGTTCTATAAATTATCTTATTTAGTGTATAATTCATAATATTAATTATTTAATTTTCCTGACGAAGCAAGCGCATTTCTGTTGCTTGGGTTTATCTGTGACCAATGATATCACGACACATTTGTATGATAGTCAAAGTGCTAAGCAGGTTATAATGGCCCAATATTTCAAATTAGAAGAGGAATTCAAGAGGACAGCCTGGTAATTTCACTGAAACAAAACAATTCGAAAAAGGATAAGGAATAGCACAGACACGTCATTGATCTTTGTCGAACTGTTCCGAAACACAATCCACCGTCCAATCAAAACCCAAACGAGAATCCCCAGCCGTCGATGCAATCCCATAAACACTCGATCCTCTCCATCTTTTTTTTTTTTGTTCTCTTTTTTAATTTTCTTTTCCATTTATCGATCCATCTCCGATCTGCTTAACCCTTTTATATCCCTTCCCATCCCCAAAATTTTTCAAATCAATTTCCTCAATTTTCTCTCCCCCTCAACGAAATTGAAATTTTTTGGTCCGATTTAATTTTTTGTTGGCATGGCGAGTGACGAGGTGCAAGGTTATGATGATAATAATACTCAGCCACCGGCGCCGGTTCCGGCGCCGGCATTTACCTCAGTATCCAGAGGTAGTCACACACTGATATTTATTTTATTTATTTTTCTATTTTTTCAATTTCTCATTCGAACTGTTTCAGTCATTATCCCTGTAAAATTAAATAAAAAAATCGATCCTTTCATCAAATTGTTTGGTAAATTATTTCTATTTTTCAGTAATCTCCAGCTAAAAAACTAAAAATATGCATTACAGATGATCATGGCCGCAATCGGAGGCGTTGAACGAGCCAAGCGGGTCAAACAAATCGTCAATCTCGAGGCAGATCGAGGTCCCACCTATGGGAACCTCCCGCCGGCGCACACCAACACTCCTCACCCACCACCTCAACAAGATGAAATCGGCAGGGCAACTCGCTTTTCTCAAGAACAACTACCTGAAACCCGACCCGAATGCACCACCCCGCAGAGGCCGCGGCCGCCCTCCCAAGCCCAAAACCGATCTGCCGCCGGGCGCTGCTTTGTCGCCTCCCCGTCCCCGCGGTCGGCCCCCCAAATCCACTGACCCGTCAGATCCTCAGCCGCCGACCAAGCCGAAGCCCACAAGCCCAACTGCTTCGGTCTCCGGGAGAAAACGTGGCCGGCCGCCCAAGGCTGCTACGGCTGACTTGGGTGTTCCTCTGCCTTCCACCTCCGCAGGTACGCCACGTGGGCGCGGTAGACCACCGAAAGTGAAGCCCGCCATGGCTGCGCCAGTTGGAGCTTGATTGGAAGAAGAGTGTGTAGTGTAGCTCTGTGCATGCGGGTTTAATTTAATCTTAATTAGCTGTCATGGTGTGTTGTTATTTGTTCTTTTAGTGTAAATTTGAATTGAGATGGCCGAAATGATATGAGATGCTCATTTTCTGAGAAAGTAATTTCTTTTGATGTTTATTAATCTAGAGTATTTAAAAAAAAAAAAAACTTTAATCTCATGGTAAACCATAAAAGAAATTTTCTACCCTATCTTTTTTATTGTTGGATGTTTTTATGGTTTGTTTGTACTTGTTGCTTTTAGAGCTTTCGCTTTTGGTTTGGTTGTTTAATTGAATTCAACTTGAAATCGCCTTGTGTTTTTTCTACTTGCTTGTTTCCCTTTAATGGGCATGTGTTGTTCTTTACAATATGAGTACCACAAAAGTATCTAGGTGAGTTGACATATTATGATGTTAATTATAATGAAAAATACTCGAATTTTGCTATTGAAATTTTGTCTAATTTTTTATATTGAGATTTTATTTTATAAGTTGCTTGAATTTTTAATTTCCAATAAAAAGTGAAAATGGTTTGATTTTAATTAAAAACTAGTGTTTTTTTTAACTTGAATGATGCACTAGACATAAAGTTATAAAATCAAGTTATAAAATATAAATACAATGTTTTGATAGAATCAAAAACTAATAAATTATAACATATAAAAATTGAATCAATATTATAAATGAGCGTTAAAGCTATATATTAGTTTTACATAATTGTACACAATATTATTGATAAATGTGTTGTTTTGTTTATAAAAGCTTTTTACTTCAAAAATTAAATTATTCAAATTTTATTTATCTCATTCTAATTCCATTTAAGTTTCAATTATTCAAAACTTATTTAAGTTTTAAATTTAATTTAAAAAAAATAAAAACTGGCGGTTAACTGCCAGTGCGGTTAACCGCTTTTCTGCCGGTTAGATTACGGTTAGGATTGAACCGGTTAATTAACCAAATGGTTATGAACTGCCGGTTAATTAACTAGCCGATTTGACCCGATTCAACACCACTATTGACGTCGGATAAGGCTGAAATTCTGCATTGGTTTTTTTGGATTCCTCTCATTTTTTAGAGCAACCATGCAAAATTTCAATTCCATCCGACATCGATAATGTTAGAATAAGGTGACCAACAAGCCAACTTGTGGCTGTGGTCTGACCATTCTCTTGTAAAACAATCGGTTTTATTCGTAATAATATCTTTTATACTTATTGGCATTCCATATCTTTTATCCCATGCTAGTTGCATAGGTATGGTCCTGATGAAGTTACTTTATTACGGTGGATTGGTCTAGCAGAACCGTGAGATAATTTAGCACGTAATGTAACTCGTCGAACTTGTTC
>BMAC01000804.1:63449-77120 GCA_014905375.1 Phtheirospermum japonicum | reverse complement strand
GCGGGCGGGACTCGGCAGCGCTCGGCAATTGCTGGGCAACTGCGCGCAGGCGCGCCTTGGCTCGGGCCAACTCGCGCCAAGGTGCGTTTGGGGAGTCCTGGCTTGTCCTGGCTCGCCTTGACAACTATTCCAGACTGTTTTGGCATTTTGGAGCTAGTTTTTGGCTTGAGTTGGCACGTCCCGGCGCATACGACCGAGGCATCCTACCAACTTGTTATTTCAATTTCTAGGATAGTTTAGTTATTTTAATTATTTTATTTTCATTTTTCCTTTATTTTTCAAGCTTGAAACACATTGAATACTTCAATTGAGTCGAATTCCGATAATACCAAGCCATGAACCCGTTGATTCATTTCAACACCACGAAAACTATGAAAACACGTTGCTAAGGGCAACTGATAACATTCTTCAATAACGTCTCTAAAATAAAATGAAAAATTACATAAAATCCTTTAGAGGTTAACTGAAAATGGGGCTAGTAGAGAGTATTCGACTCTTAAGAACGAAACATGAGTAGAACAAGAGACAAGACACTTCATAGATTATTTACACTTCATTCCCCACAATTACACTATTGTTCGAACGGAAGTCTAAATATCCTAACCAAAGCATCTAACCACGTCACTTCGTCAAGGTTCCAATCAATATACAAAAATTTACTAACCAACCAAGGACAAACCCCCCCACACTTAAACCATACAATGTTCACATTGTATAAAATGAGAAATTAAGCAAGGTATGGTAAAAGAAAGAGAAAGAGAGATACGTCCCTTAAATAGTGCTTGTGATAATGAGTCGAGCATCCAAGACCATTTAATGGGCTTCAACGCCGAGGGGAACCTAAAATGAAAAGAAACAAAAAACACACAAAAGCAAATAAAGTTAAAAGACTTGGGTTGCCTCCCAAGAAGCGCTTAATTTAACGTCTCTAGCTTGACGACGTCCACGTTCGATGTCATCCCGGGTCTAAAAATAGATGACGGTCGTGCCACGCCTCGGTATTTTCTAAAAGCAAGAATTGGTGATGATAATCACCAAGGCAAGCATAAAAAGCACAACCCGAGATACAGAACACTCCAACTAGCTTCGGAAGTTGGAACTGCGAGTAATCGATCACCTCGAATATATCAAAAAATAATGGGCACACGGGGTGATCCTCGATCAAAGGAAGACTTAGCAAATCTTTCGAGCACTTGAAACGTCTATCAACCAACCCGTGCTCTGTCGTTCCCTTGATCACCGCCTCAACGCACTCAAAGTCATGAAAAGTCGGATTTGGGCTTAAAAGAGGGCAAACGGGCTCCTTCTCAACTATCTCGTCAAACACCTCCTTCTCATGTTCATACAAAGAATCAAGCGGCACGACATGAGATTCAATAAATTCACCCGAAGACAACTCTCCCACACAGTTGTGTATATATTCCTCAAAAAGCACGGGAGAGACAATGCTAACTTTCACCTCTTTCTTCTCACCCAAAAATCTCACATCTTCGCACACCTCATTCAAAACATCATCAAAGCTGGAATTGCTATCAACAAAGGTGTAATTTTTCATATCAGAAACGGGCAACTCCTCATGACAAGGTTGGTCTACCTCGTACACCTTGTTGTCAAATTGCTCTAATTGAATATTGAGGCATTATATGCGTTCATCCATACGTTCTATGCGTTCATCCATACATCTAGTCGCTTCCACAATCTTAGCTAAAAGATCTTGAGAAACAGTGACGTAATGATTGCCGCTCGAAATATACGCATTGGATGTGGGTGGAGTGTAAACGTCGTAACTCGAAGAATGGAAATCTTGAAATGTAGGAGCATATGAGTTCGCGTTCGGATAAGGCGGGGCAAATTAAGCATAAGAATCGTCAAGACCTGGATCATAATACCCACGAGACGGTGCATAAGAATCCATGTTTGGATTACAGCAATATGAAGGACATGGGACGGAATAGTCAAAAGCATGGGCCCATTCTCGACCGCTCGGAGCATACGGGTCATAATATGACGGAGGAACTTGATAATCATAAGTTGGAGAGCAAATTTCATCATATGGCGAACTAACTTGATATTCCGCCATCTTTAATCAAAAATCTCAAATCGTCGAAGAATCGGCTACAAGCACAATACTCAACAAACGAGATTAAGCGTACCAGATAGAACAAAAAGAAACACAAAATAAAAATCAACAACAAACACTAACACAAATAAACAAATAAAAGCAAACACCAAAAATCGTAGCCTTTAGCCTTCCCTGGCAACGGCGCCAAATTTTGAATCGAACTTTTTCGCTTTAAAAAATAAAAAGCTCGTCCGCAAGAGAACGGAGCTATTGTATGCGATAAGTTGATCCGAGTCGAATCACAAGGAAGACTAATCGGAAACTATTTCGGTGTTCGATTTTACGTACATAAAAACAAAAATAAAAACTAAACTAAACTAAACACTCGAYCCAATTTGGTTTGAGGTTTTCTAACAACTACGAGCAATAAATTAAAAGCTTTAAAACGATTAATAAAAACGAAGGTCAAGTGCACCGGTGTCGTCTCCACRATCGGGGTTGTCAAWCCCGATGGTTCTAAAYGACCCTAAGCACACTTGACCAATAAACTCAACCAAAGCTCATGTTATTCTRAACATCATGCAATTAAAAATGAGAACTTAAGCATTTAAAACCTGCAAATCACCAATCATCTCCAACAAAGAAATGAAAGCTTACGAAATTAACGAGAAAAGTCGCGAAGTTCAAACGAGAAATTAAACTACGAATTACAAACTATCTATCTAACATCTAAAGTCTGAAATCTAAGAAACTAAAACGAAAATATAGAAAGTAAAACAAAGACGAAGAATAAACGAGGAACTGACGACTCGAACTTGCAATCTTCGACTCTTCAACCCGAATTATGCGTGTAATTGAAAAGGTGGCAAGAACCTACGGTTTTCTGCAATTTTCGACCTTCCCCCAAGGTTCCAGCACTCTCAAAACAAAGAAACCACCGACTTTTTATAGAACTTCGAAAATAACCGCTCAAATTGCCGGAGCGTCGATGGTGCGTCGACGGTGCATCGATCGACGTGAGCCAGGATGCACGCGTCGACCAGGCAGTGCGTCGATCGACGGAGCTAGAGTCGACGCAACAGAACATTTGGGTCGACGGTGCGTCGGTCGACGCAGGCCAGGCTGCACGCGTCGACCAGGCAATGCGTCGATCGACAGAGCTAGGATTGACGCAACAGAACATTTGTGTCAACAGTGCGTCGACGGTGCATCAGTCGATGCGAGCCAGACTGCGGCAACTAGTGTCAGCATGACTCGGACACTGGGTAACCCAGTGTCAGACTGGTACCCAGTGTCAGCACATCACATTGCTTATCCAATCTTCGTCTTCTCGAGCTATAACACCAAAATAAAACAAAATTAGATTATTTCATATAAAATAAAATAAAAACACATTAAACACCAGACGAGACGAAAAACATCAAAAGGAAGAAAAATGATAAAAAGATAAACCTAAAACACGTAAAAGCACACAACACACGATGCAAAAATACACGAAAATCACATACAAATATGTACAAATCAGTACCTTGTGCATGCATACTTGTACTTGGTGAAACAATGCTTGTTTTTACCTGTTTTCATTATTTGCTTGCACTTTCATATTTTAAAGCATCCGACGAGGCATTCGATCAACATGCAATTTCAATTCCTAGGATAGTTTAGTTAGTTTAATTGCTTTCTTTTCATTTTCCTTTTATTTTTCAAAGTTTGAAACACATTGAATTCTACAAACAAACCGATTTCCAATAATATCGAGCCATGAACCCGTAGATATATTTCAACACCATGAAAACTCTTCTAACACTTATGACGGGGGAGGCTGCAGTGGAGGGTACTGCTAGAACAATCTAACAGCTCAGCCATCTGGGTGTTCATCCGCTCCTGAAATGCCTGCTGCTCCTGGCACTGCTGCTCATGTAGTAGCTCAGAGTCCCATTGTTGTCGTTCAGACTCGGTGTATCGCTACTCCATCATCTCTTGAGCTCGTCTTGTGGCCTCCAACTCCTCCCTCTGCGCCTGGAGGTGTGCCTCGAGTTGTCTCACGTGGGTCCCTATCAGACTGTGAGGAGGAGGAAGAAGAGCTGCCTCCGAGAAAACCCTTCGCAGCAGCCACCACCTTCCCGTACAAGCCGGTCCTTGCTCGACCCGACAACATTGAAGAAAACCCGGTCAGGGTCAGCCTCGCTATCCGCATCCTAGGAAGACGCACGTACCTCCTCCGGATGTCGCTCGTACTCCGCATGAAATACAACTCGTTAGTAAATTCTACATTAAAATCAAAGAACAAGTTAAAAATAAGAAGACTCACATTAGTATTACTGGATCTCGCATCGATCCACGTGTCGTCGTCCTTCCTGTGCGTACGTACATAAACCTGGTACACGACGATCGACGTACCCATCTCCCGCTCCCGTATCCAAATAAAATTTTCAAATAATTAACAAATAAATAAATAAATAATATATTATATTTTGAAATTACTTACGATATGAAGAGCATAATCAACTGCAGATCTAGCGCACCCCCCTTCCCCTTCTTCGACATCCCAGTACCCGGACTAGCAGGCTCTCTCCTCCTGTTGCGGCTGCACTGCTCGGATTTTGCCTTGTTCTCGGGATTATCCCACTCAACCTTCCAAGTGCTAGTTGAAATGCATGATATATAAGATGATATAAATTATCTGTAAAATAATATAAAAATTAAGATACATATATATGACGTATTGATATGTGTGGTGTATGTATGTATATACACACATACACATATGTATAATCAATCAATTATATGTAAAATAAGATGTGGATGCTAAATAAAATGTGTGTATAAACTTTACATATACAATATAGTATATCGAATAATAAAAAACATGAAATATCCTTCTTTAGGTGTAACCTACTAAGAAAATTATTGCCATGAAAAAAATATAGTAGAATTTTGGGCAATACTTATAAATAGAAATGTGTCCCTTGAGAAAGACAAAAGAATAAAGGAAAATTTAAGTGCAATGCAATTTAAACAATAAATAAATAATGATAATGATAATGATAATAGTAAATGTCAATTAATAATGATAATGATACTAATTAATGATCAAGATTTACTTTTTTATAAAACTATATATAACAAATGTGTCCACACAACTTTGAAAGAAAAATAATAATTAAACCATTTATCCTTTAGTAACCAAAATTTAGATATATTCCAAGTTGGATAGTTTTGACATTTACACACTATTCCCTTTTCAAATTTGTATTCAAAAAATATTGAGTGGTTAAAATATCTTTTTATGCAACCACAGAGAAAATTTTAAAAACCTTTTATACTTTTTTTAAAACAAAAGAAGCCACATTCGACCTTCCTGAAACAAATGAAATGTAGATTTTTCAATTTCTTCCATATATTCAATAACCAGAAATAAGTCTGGTATATCGGTCTTGTGCAAGGTTCAAAAAGGCATGAGACGTGGCAAGGCGGCAATGCCAAGCCTCAAGCCTTGAAAGCCTAGGCGTACCTGGACAAAGTCTAGGCATGAAAAGACGTTTTCAAATATTTTTATTATTTTATTTATTATATTGTTATAATAAGTAAAAAAAATATGTTTAACAAAATCTGTCTACATATTTTCCGATATAGTTAGCAAATTACTAATCAACTATACAAAATCAACATACTATTCATTGTTTCATATAAGATGATCATACTTTTCAAATCATAAGTTTACTTTTAATGTATAAAATCATACTTTTGAAACAACTATTCACATTTTTTCTGAAAAGTATGAATTTCAAATAAAAATATAATGTTTTACTGTAAAAGTTGATCGTCTTCATAAGATGCTCATCATTTTTTGATGTCATTATAAATTTTGTAATATTTGGCTAAATAAAAAAAAACCAGGTTACTCATCTAAAAGGCAAGCGCATCTTGACGCCTAGGCACGCCTAATTGGTCAACAAAACAAGTTGACCGACTTTTCACACGCCTAGGCACTAGGCGAGGCATCTTTCTCACGCCTCACGCCTAGGCGCGCCTAGGCCCCGCCTTTTAGAACAATGGTCTTGCGTAAAGTACCAAAATACCAATTTGCATCAATCGAAAATAAATAGCATTTACAATTGCAAGCCTTACAATCTCAGATACCAAAATCTACATACAACAAAAATTACATACAATCTCATATTTTCAGAAAGATTCGTGTTATGTCTAGCGAAAAATTGTGTAGTCATTAATTATTTGGTACAACTCATATAGAAAGGTACTAATTTATTTATACTAATTCATGTCATGTCATGTCTAATGAGATAATACTAATTACTCCCTCTGATTCTATTTATACGTCGTTTTAGCTATAAAAACATTTTATTAAGAAATGTACGTTTTCTATCTCCTCTCACCTCATGAATTTTTTTTCATCTTTTAAGATACATACCAAACCCTTCATCTTTCTCTCTAAAGCACAAATCATTGTTTGGGATACCTATATAATTTTTTTTTAAGTACCAACATATCCATGACTTATAGTAGTTTAAATCAAAATAATAACTCAATTTTTTTTATTCCAATAAGTATGAGAGTTCAAACCTGAGAGATGAAACAAATCGTGTATGCCAAAACGTGAGGGAGTATAATCAGATCCCAAAAATCTCTCGAATCAGTTTAATATTATATGAAAATTTGTACAGATGCATCCAGGAGCAGAATTAAAATAGTTGAAAAGTCAACAATAATATGCTGATATTTAAGTTTAAAAAGTAGTTGAAACAATTGTGGCTTTGTGAATCAAAATAATAACTCAATTTTATTTATTCCAATAAATATGAAAGTTCAAACCTAAGAGATGAAATTGATGATTTGATTCTATACACTTATAAATAAAAAAACAACAACCATATTTTAGATTTAAACACACTTATTAAAAATATTCTAAAAGAATATAAAAAAATGAACCATATTTTAGAATTAAACACACATTATTAAGAATATTTTACAAAACAATGAACCATATTATTTTAACTCTACAATCATGATACGCAGTTCATAAGTCTTTGTTGAATACATTTCAAATTAAAAACAGTACGAACAATACAAAAAACTCAATTAATACCAACCATCTACCATATAATTGTTGAATACATTTCAAATTAAAAAAGTACTCAACTAATACCAATCATCTATCATATGGATAAATGAGATATCAAATTCTGTCTTTGTTGAATACATTTCAAATTAAAAAAGTAATCTATTAATACCAATCATCTATCATATGGAGAAATGAGATATCAAATTCTTTCTACTATTAATTGACAATTAATACCAACCATGAGAAATGGGATATCAAACTCTTTCAACTATTAATTGATTTTAGAAATAATCAAAAATTCAACATTATTGGATAATGTCATCCGAAATCTGGTGTCATCTATTAATCTACAAAAATCAAACGCATGCAATTTTAACCCGTGTTGAAAATTCAACAATTGTGGCTGTGGTATTTAATTTTTTTTAAAAGAAGCAGTTGAAAAGTCAACAATTAATCCACAGAAATCACACGCATGCAAAAAGTTGGTATTTTTTTTTTTTAAAAAGCAGTCCAAAGTAAACAATTAATTCACATAAATCACACGCATGCAATTTTAACCCGTGTTGAAAAGTCAACTGTGGTATTTAATTTCTTTTTAAATCATTTGAAAATTCAACAAAAGTGGCTTTGCGCCAAAAAAGTTTCTTTTTGATGAAAGAAAGAATTTTTGGAGGGAACCAAACAATTGCATTGATAAAACCAAAAAGATTGGTTACCAAGAATAGGGGATACTAACCTCAAATCTGAGATCAACGACCTAAACAGCCTCCAATTTCCGCCACAGCGACCTGATAAGTCTCCAAAAAGCCTCCTGGCGACCTAACCGATCCTGCAAAATAACACCTTCAGCCAAGGCGGAGGATGGCCCCGGCGAAGGTCCTCCGATGCTTAAGTCAGATAGTGCGAGAGATATTTCGAGAGATCAATCCGTCATAAAACAACTTAAAAATAAAATAGAGGTATGCATCCCTTTTATAGAGACAAGAGAAGTCCTCCCCAAGCCAAGGTTTCCTTCTCCTACCACAATTCCATAAATACCGTGACCGACTTAGAATTAGGATTTCTCCTGTATGCTAAGTTCCCATAAATAATATATCTCTCGCTTAAATTATCAGAATAGGCCTGGGCCTGTTATTCTTTCCATACAGTCCATCGGGACCCCTCAATACCATCCATATGAGCCCCGTCGGGCCTAATATTTATAATGCCCATGACCGAACTAACAGACAGCGCTCAACATAACACAAGTATAAGAGGTCGCGACYCTATATGAGAACTCATCCTCATACTCCAGGTCATTATGCATGGATTTTTAGTGTCGCATCAGCTAGTCCCCCATGTTCTAGCTGATTGAGGTATGAAATCAGGTAGAACATGTAAATAGAGAGTTAAAAGAACACGAACATAAAACATAAATAAATTACCCTATCAACTTACCAAACCATATTTTGGAATAACTCATCTCGGCATACCGATCTATAACATCAATCATGCCATAAGATTTTACCACACAAAACCGGAACCTCCAAAAGATCAGATCGCTGAGCTCGCTCAGCCCCCAGGAAGAATGCTCCTCACAGGAGAAAAGGTCACTTATAAGTCCCCATATTCATGTTGAACGACCTGAAATACCCAATGACCTGTAACCACAAAAAGCATTCATCCCCGACCTAAAAACAAGTTAGCCAAAAAGTCATCCCATACCATAAACCATAGCCATGAGAAATTAATTAAGTATCGCTTATAACCATAAATCATTTCATAAAATCATAAGGTTATCTCCCATAATTTATTACTTAAGCATCATTTCATAACCATGAATACCAGCGAGCTTTTGCTAACCATAAAAGCATAGAAACCCATAAAACCAAAAATCATAAAGACATCATCGACCTAAAATAGGTCGACCAGAAAACCATTGCACCCATAAATCATTGCTGACCTAATAGAAACTTCAGCCCATTCCATAAAAACAATCGCTGAACTGACACAAGTTGGCATATTAAATCAAGCAAAATCCATATTAAACCACGTATGACCAAGAAAACCACTAAGTCTCCCAAGTTTAAGTAAATTGAGCAAAATAAATATTTAGGCCATATCACTTTACCGACCTCACGACATATTGATTTGAGCACATATTATACCAAGTAAAACCATAATAGATTAGCACCACATTAGATCATAAGTGACCGAACAAACTACTCAGTCCCCCATGTCTAAATAATTAGAGCAAGATAATTCAATTAGGTCGCATCACCACACAATCAAGGAATATGTTTAATCAAACACATTCAAGATAACATAGAACATATTAATCAAAACACATTACATAACAAAGTAAGAGATATATTAATCAAATATATTAAATAACACATAGCCAAAGGCCGCAAAGAACATGGTAATCAAACATATTCTTCACAAATTTAGCTATAAACCATCCATCCATAAAGCCATAGACGAACTAATATAAGCGCCAACCCATATCCATAAACCATCACCGACCTAATAAAAGTATAGGCCCATAATCATAAAAACCATTCAGTCCCCCGAGTTTGAATATTTTGAACCAAATAAAATATTTAGACCATACACAATCCAGGTGCAACCATATAACACTAACATGGGACTGAGAAAACTACTCAGTCCCCCATGTGCAATTAAGATGACACAACCAGATCGTACCAACTCAATTAAACCAAAGGCGACCAAGAAAACTACGTAGTTCCCCAAGTTAATGCAACCAAGTATTTCAAACATGTTAAAGAAAATGCCAAATAAACCTGTTTTACACATAGGTCGCAAGATTAATCAAACAGAATAACAAGCACAGAGTCTACCAAGAACATGTAAATCAAACATGCTCGAATAAAAAACCACAAAAACCCAGCAAATTATAAGCTATATAAAATTAGCCAAGAGAAGCTGAACCTAACTCACATAAAGGAACATATAAATCAAATATGTTCTAAGGCACACAAAATTATAAAATATGGGAAAAACACGTAAGTCAAACATATCCTTCCCATAAGCGACCTCAAGTATGTAAGTAAAACATACTTTAAGTCGAAAAGTAACCATCCGCCTCGGAGGGTAATAAAAACAACCATCCGCCCTGAAGGGTAATAAAACAACCATCCGCCCCGAAGGGTAATAAAACAACCAGCCGACCTATACAAGCATCAGTTCATAAATCAATCATCCCACCCCGAAGGATAATAAAACAACCATCCGACCCGAAGGGTAATAAAATAATTATCGACCCCTGAGGGTATAATGAAAAATCTATCCGCCCCGAAGGGTACAACGTAAAACCATCATCCGCCCCGGAGGGTGAAACATAAAACAGCTCGCCCCGAAGGGTAACAAAATCAACATCTGCCCCGAAGGGTTCAAAATAACAACTCGTCCCGGAGGGTAAATAGATAGCTCATCCCGAAGGGTACATAAATAACAACTCATCCCGGAGTGTAAATAGATAGCTTGTCCCGAAGGGTACATAAATAAGTGTCCGCCCCGGAGGGTAAATGAGTCAATCGAGGATTAAATATTTTCATAAATTCTCTGGCCATTGAGGCTTAAACATATTTATCAAATCTCTGGTCAATCGAGGCTTAAACATTTTCATAAAATCCCTGGTCGTTGAGGCTTAAACATTTTCATAACCATAAAGCCATACCTTGTTCTATATAATGAGGTCATACGAGACCGCAATGAGGTCGCGGAAACCTTAACGGGGTCGCGGAGACCTAAACGAGGTCGCAGAGACCTTAACGAGGTCGCGGAGACCATAATGAGATCGCGAAGACCATAACATGTCAATTATACATATTCTCCATAACTTAGATCATAAAACCATCGGTCTATAAACCATTAATGAATACGACATAAACCAAAATTGCGACCAAACCTTAACCATTTAAGTTAAATCACACACCATAACCATTTAAACCGTCTCAAATAAATTTTATCACTTTAATTGAACCATATTAAATCGCATAAATCAACTATTCTCCCATGTTCAACCACATAAAAAATAAGTATGGCAGAAAATTGGAAACCATTTCTTTCACGAGATTTTAAAGAGCGTACCCGATACGTATTCATATTGATGCTATAGGAAAATCTACCTCTCCTCGAATATCCAATTGCATGACCTTTTTATTTTTAGGTATCATAATTCCACGATCACATTTTCGTGAATGTCTGGACGCGCGACCTAGTATATGGCCTTAAATATTGGCGACCTCTTTGCATTGAGTTAACCATCTCCGAGTTACATGTTGGGCAACTCATGAATTAACCACCCATAAATATTAAATTAATCTTGAAAATGATCATCCAAGAATGAGTTATTACCATTTTACTGAAGTGTGGCAGTGCAGTGGTTTCATAAGAGAATTTGAAAAGATGAGCAACTCTTAGTGTGTTTTAATAAACCTACTCATTCAAGCACCTTGGGAGTTGATAAATACTTAATCTTTAGTCAAGACTCATCTTAATTATCTTTAAAAACATAAGCATATCCTCATAACCATATATTAAAGTAAAATGAGTTTTATTTAATCAGGGACTCTAAGGGACGAGTTCATATAAGAACAATGTGTTGTTCGAATCACAATATGTTGTGAACCCACGGCTAGCTTACACCTGAACCATTGAGGGTCACACCACGTGTTTCCTGATTATTGAAAACGACAGCTAGAAATTAATTGTTAATTTTAGCATATTTAGATGTCAATATGATTGAATCTAAAGTTCATAATTATGATTATGAATTGAGAAATAAATACGAGAAATTATTTTTGGACGCGAAAATATAATTGTTATATTTTTCGGAATTATCGTTTGTGAGAAATGATTTAATTCCGATGGGGTTTTTATTTTATTTTTATATTAAATTAAAAGGTTGGTTTTTAATTTAATAATTGGGCTTGGACTTTAATTAAAAGTTTGTTTTAATTGGGCCAACCTTTTTTCAAATTTATTAAGCTTGGACTTGTTTTGTTTTAAAGTATGGGCCAATCCTTTTAAGCCCATGAGCTTAAGACTTGTTTTTGTTTTTATTTTATTCGGCCATCCGCCTTTACTTGGGCCTTCTTAAATAAAAAAAAAAGGATTGAAAGCCCCACACGTCTTTAAAGAGAAAAAGGGGGGGGGGGGGGGCGGGGGGTTTCTTGAGCAACAAACCAACAACAAAACAAGATACGGGTTTGAGAAAGAAAAAAAAGAGTTTTTATTTTTTGGAACAACCTAACAACAAAAGATAGACACTCCGTCTTCTTCGGATTGAATAAGAGTTGTTCAAACATTAAAACAGAATATACAGACGGGATTAAAAAACAACCCCACGTTCCTTCTGCCTTCCAGCCGACCCTGTCGTATTTTCTTCGTCGTTTTCGATCTCTCGTCGTGTCTAGTGGCCTCGTCGAGAGCACATCAGTTTATACGGTGGTGTGATCTAATTTCGGAGTCGCCGGACCGCCTTACTGCTCGTCTCGCCGGAGTTAAAGCCGTGAGACCCGCCCTGTCACTTCGGAGTTGCCGTCTGACAGCCGCTCCGTCGCAGCCCAGCAATCAGCCGCAGCTGTTTGCGCCTCGCCGGACGCCACTCCGAAAGCCCGCAGCCGAGCCACCTGCGTGCGCCGCAGCCACGCCGAGAGGGCTGCTGTCAGCCCGTCGGTCTTGCCGGATTTAGTTGTTGCGATCCTTCTCCTCCGTTTGTGAGGTACTTCGCTGATCACTAATATATATATAGATATATATATTGTGTTGTGCGTGATTCTTGGTTGATATATATATATATAAAACTGCATGAAACTTATATATATATATTGATTAATATGGCCGTGAGACTGTGGACAAATATATGTAGTGGGTTTGCTGTGTGTTTGATGCAGTGTTTGTATATTATGCATGCTGTTTGTCATAATATATATGTGTGTGTTTAGTCTTGATTTGAATGCATGCATGAATATGAATTGCATGTGTGTGTGTGCATGTAGTAAGTGTTGTAAGTTAATGCATGCTGCATGTGTTGGTTAACATATATATATATATATATATATAAATAATATAATTGTTATATTACTGCTAATGGTTATATATAATATTATTATGTTATATGTATAATTAAATATATGTTTAATATATTAATATAATATATATATATATATATATATATATATATATATATATATATATAATTGTTATATATATATGTTTAAATAGAAACCGATCATGCTTATTCGATTTTATGAAAATCAAATTGTTTCTATTAATTAAAAAAGCAATTAAAACATTGTTTGAATTAATTGATTATAAAATTGGACCGTCGTCAATTGAATTCGATTCAATTAATTTAATTTTAAAAATTTTGTTTTCCGCTGCGCGACGGGTAACCCTCGATTCCCAACATATTAATCATGCGTGGGAGAATGCTAATGGATTTATTTTATGTGTTTTTTTTTTTTTTGTTGGGATATGCATGTGGTTTAACACTTGGCTGGGAGGACTTATTTGATTC
>BMAC01000804.1:11422-52749 GCA_014905375.1 Phtheirospermum japonicum | reverse complement strand
AATACTACATTATTTTAAATTTATGAAAATTTTTATTCTACTAATTCATATTATCAACATATGTTGTACTACTTTATTTTAAATTTATGGTCTTAATCAAAGAAATTAATTTTAAAAATCAAATCAATTATTGTAATTTGACTAATTCATATTACCTACATATGTTGTACTAAATTCTTTTAAATTTATGATAATTTCTATTGTAAATTTATTTAATCTATAATTTTGAAAAAGTCTTCAAATAGCCTTTGCATAGTTTACGAATTCTGCTCAGTAGGGACCTAAACACATGAATGGTTTAAATTATTAAATTACATGTACTTATTGGTATTTAAACATGTATTGATTAGTTTAAAACCTTTTATTTGGTGGATATTCATGATTATACGATATTTATGGTATATAATGCAATCCATCTACAAGCAATGTACATGTTTGATTGACATGTTATTTATTTTTAGAATTGCTGGATATTATTCTATTAAAGAGATAACAATTATAAGACTTCTTCTAATTGTACTCTGGATTTAAAACTCTTGCAAACAATTGTACCCCTTTAAATGTCTTATATATAACATATTCAACCCGCAGCGAAGCGCGGATCGATTGCTTGTAATAATATAAAGAAATCATAGGAATACAAAAAGAAGAGGTAGGGTAATATTGACAATTTAACTTGTGTTTTCAACTGTTATGTATAATTGCCTTAAATGGAAAAAAAGTGTTGGGTGATTATATGTGAATTTAGATTTATAATTTTGTATCAAATGGGAATCATCACAACTAATAATAACAAGACCTTCAATAATGCAGGCCAATAACACAAAAAGTAAAATGAGAAAGTTTATTACACTCTCTTTTCAAATTTTCTATTTTCTTTAGACTGAGAGAGCGTCGGTGGCGGAAGCAAGCCAGTGTCTCCGGAGACGGCTGGGGCAGATCCGGTCGGCGGAGCGGTAGCAACGCTGGAGAAAATGGAGGCCAAGCTGGGCGCCGGCATGAACTGCTGTTGTAGCGTGGATAATTGCTGGGGAAGAAGAGCCGTGTGTAGCTGTTTCACAGGGAACTCAGTCGGCGACTGTTGCAAAGAGAGCGTCGGCCGTTGCGCGGAAAACGCCAAGGCTGACGGCAGGGTGTTGGACGTCCGGAGCGGCTGCTGCGGCATAGTAGTTTGTTGGGCAGCATGGAGGTTTGAATGCACCGGCGGGGCAGGCGGCAAGGAAAATCGCCGGCGGGGGCACCGCAAGAGGGTTCGTCGGCGGGGCAGCGTGGAGTTTAGAGAGCTCCGGGTCAGAAAACGCTGGCGATGGTGCGAGGAGGTGTTGCTGGAGGTGCGATGACATGGCATTGGGCGGCCTTTGACGTGATGACGGGATTCCGGCGGGAGTGCGACGAGGTCGAGGGAGAAGCTTGGGAGGTTTTTTGGTTGTCATCTTTTCTTAACAACCTCTTCATGTAAAATAAACAAATTTGTAACATCAAACAATTTATATAAATATAAGCAGCGGAATAAGAATAAAATTAAAGAACACAACAACTTAAAACTTTGTTCGTAAGCAAACGTGCTTACAAACTTGGTATACAAACTCAAAAACTATATTACTTTATTTTATTCAAGATTAAATACAAAATTATAAAATAATATATGAAAAACACTAGTATCAACACTTGATACTAAAATACCTGTAGCCAAGCTTGTGATGATCTTCTCCGTTGGTTATACAACTTCAAAGATGTATGTGTTTTGAATCATGGCTTCAAGTCTTTCACATGCTTGTGTTCTTGTTCCTTGCTTCCTGCGTTCAAGTCGTCCAAGTCTGCGTATTAAACCCGTGTCCTTCTATTGACTTCTTCTTGTCTTAAATAGACAAGAATCCTAATCCTGGTAAACAAGTAAACTAATTCTAAACTCAATCTAGAAAACTAAATAAAATTCTAAACAAAATCTAGGAAACAAATCTAGTGTCCTAAAATATTTTGAGCCCAAGAAAGGCAAATAACTACAAAAGGAAAATAAGGAATAATTTCTAAGAGTAAAATTCTCAACAAAATCAACTTCGGCGAGAAAAATCAAACCAATTTTGAAGAGGATTTACCTAGCTCCGACGAATCCAAACCGTCGGCCGCTGTCAATTTGGATGAAGATGACGAGGGAGCGGTGATATGCCACCGCCTCGATCCAAAGCTGGAGAATATCAATCCCCCATCTTCCAATTGCGTTTCACAAGAACGACAGTCAACGACGAACCTGAGGCGCAATGCAGTTATTGCAAGACTAATTACGCATTCGGTTCTAAATATAATACGGGCTACGGGTTGCTTAAATACTACTTGGAGAAGAAGCATCCCGACAAATACGGCGTGGAAAGCTCTCAAACACAACTAAACTTCTCATTTTCATCTACCGCTGGCGTCGGGACTGGCGGCCAAGGTACGAGTTCTTCTAGTTTATTTCAATATGCCGAAAGTTTCTTGCAAAATTTATTTCCGTTATGGGTCTTCCTTTTAATCATGGGCATAGTAATCATTATGAGAATTATACTAGGGGTGCATTTAATCCATCTAGCACTAGGATTTCACGAAATAAATTGACTCGCGATACTGGAAAAATGGTTGGTGAGTAAGTTGAATTTGATCTCAATATTTGATTGTTTGTCTCATAGTGTCTCGGATATTTGGACGAATATCTATCATAATCATAATTATATGGGAATTACTTGCCATTTGATTGATAATTCTTGGACTCTGCAAAAATGTTTAATTGCATATAGAGAATATGATAGTCCACATACCGCGGTGAGTATTTCGCGCAAAATAGCCAATGTTATGTCCGAGTATCATTTAGGTAACAAAGTTTTTTCAATTTCATTTGATAATGCCTCCGCTAATACAAATAGTTTAGATTTGTTAAAAACTTTTTGTCAACCCGCTATTGGCGGTAAATTTTCTCATGTTAGATACATTTGTCATATTTTGAATTTATGTGTTCAAGATGGTTTAAATACTTTTAAATCTAAAATATCTCTGATTAGGAGTGCGATATATTATCTACGTAAAAACGATTCGGTTAAAAAAATGGCGGAATTTTTGCCTAACCAATGATTTGCATCAAAAAAATTTTTTTGTTGATGTGCCAAATCGTTGGAACTCTACTTATAAATTGCTTAATGATTCTTTTCAATATAGAGATGTATTGTGTGCATTTTTTAATAATCAAGATGCCTATTTCGTTTTGTTTTCGCATATGTGGGATGATTGTTATAATATGATGTCCCTTTTAATAACTTTTAACAACGTCATCGTGACTTTATCCAGTGTTTATTATCCTACCCCCACACTACTTGTTGATCACTGTATTCATATTGTACTTGTTAGTACTTCTTTACTCGATTCACCCGAATTAAGTGAATGTATTACTAATATATTGAGTAAATGGGTCGAATATTTTCTGTACATTCCCGATATTTCTACACTCTCTAGGATTTCCAAGGAGGTTCTCGTCGTGCCTGTTTCAACAGTTTCTGTTGAACAGGCCTTCAGCACGGGAGGCTTTGTGTTAGATAATTGTCGGTTTACCTTATTACCCAAAAATCTTGAAAATCAAATGTTAAAGAATGATTGGGTGGAAGCTGAAAAACGAGAACAGGAAATGCATATGGATGAAGGTGAAGAGAGCGACTATTACGATACCACTTCGGGAAGCAATGACAACGATGAATAGGTAAGTATAAAAACTACGTGGACTTTGATTCCTTTACGAGGATACGTAGGCAAGTTAATCCTAATATTAAAATTCAAAATTTAATTTTAACTTCTAATATTAGAATTAAAATCAAGTCCTTTTTCTAAATTTATTTTTTTCAAAATAAAAAAAAAATCGAACTACGTGGAATTTGATTCCTTTACGAGGATACGTAGGCAAGTTAATTCTAATATTAAAAGTTAAATTTATAATTTTTAATATTAGAGTTAAAATCAAGTCCTTATAAAAAAATATTTTTTAAAACTTTTTACTTCAAAATAATCTTATAATTAAAATTTTAATGTGATTTTGTTGTGTTATTTTGAAATAAATATCATAATCTTGTTAATTTGGTTGTTTGTAAATATTAGAATTAAAATCAAGTCCTTTTTTTAATTTATTTTTTTTTTCAAAATAAATAAAAGCTTTTTACTTCAAAAATTAAATTATTCAAATTTTATTTATCTCATTCTAATTCCATTTAAGTTTTAATTATCCAAAACTTATTTAAGTTATTAAATTTAATTTTAAAAAATATAAAAACCGGCGGTTAACCACCAGTTCGGTTAACCGGTTCTCCGCCGGTTAGGTTACTGTTAGGGTTGAACCGGTTAATTAACCAAACGGTTATGAACCGCCAGTTAATTAACTAGCCGATTTTAACCGATTCAACACCACTATTGACGTCGGATAAGGGTGAGATTTTGCGTTGGTCTTTTTTGATTCCTCTCATTTTTTAGAGCCACCATGCAAAATTCCAATCCCATCCGACATCGATAACTCCTCCGAAAACCTCACCCTACTTAAAAAATTATACATTTATTCACCAACTTCCGGTGTTCCATTCTCTTTGGTTTCGTTGGATTCCTCTCGTATATTTTTGAGTAATCACACAAAACACTACAAAAAAATAGTAGTTTACCGAGGGATTGTTCCCTTAGTCTTAAGCTAAATTCTCTCGGTTTTTGAGTTACCTAGGGAAAAAATCCCTTGGAAAAAGGTCATCGGTAAAATTTTTCCAAGGAAAATTCTCCCTCGGAAAACTTTACTGAGGGGAATACCGAGGGATCCTTCACTCAGTAAATTCCTCCGTGCCCCCCTCAGAAAATCCGAGGAAAAACCGAAGGAAGGCTACCCTCGCAAAAACCGAGGGGCGGCTACCCTCGGAAAAACCGAGGGAATAGTCCACTCGGGAAAACCGAGGGATAGAACAACCCTCGAAAAAGCCGAGGAGAGTCAACCCTCGGTTTTTTAAATTTTTGAGGTATTTTCCTTCAGTTTTTTCAATTTTTTAAAAAATAATTTTTTAAATATTAATTTTAATTCCTGTGTACTTATTAAAATACCCCAAAAATATATTTAAAAAAATCATTAATGTTCGACAAAAGTGTTTAGTAACAAAGTTTATAAAAATATAGGACTATCCTATGACGGGGGAGGATGCAACGGAGGGTACTGCTAGAAACGAGCTAACAGCTCAGCCATCTGGGCGTTCATCCACTCCTAAAATGCTTGTTGCTCCTGGCGCTGCTGCTCATGTAGTAGCTCAGAGTCCCATCATTGTCGTTCAGACTCGGTGTATAGCTGCTCCATCGTCTCCTGAGCTCGTATCATGGCCTCCAACTCCTCCATCTGCGCCTGGAGGTGCGCCTCGAGTTGTCTCACGTGGGTCCCTATCAGACCGTGAGGAGGAGGAAGAAGAGCTACCTCCGAAAAAACCCTTCACAGCAGCCACCACCTTCCTGTATGAGCCGGTGACGTAGTATCTCCCATTGCTCGACCTGACAACGTTGAAGAAAACCCGGTCAGGGTCAGCCTTGCTATCCGCATCCTGGGAAGATGCACGTACCTCCTTCGGATGTCGCTCATACTCCGCATGAAATACAACTCGTTAGTAAACTCTACATTAGAATCAAAGAACAAGTTAAAATAAGAAGACTCACATTAGTATAACTGGATCTCGCATCGATCTACGTGTCGTCGTCCTTCCTGTGCGTACATACATAAAATTGGTGCACGACGATCGGCGTACCCATCTCCCGCTCCTGTATCTAAATAAAATTTTCAAATAATTAATACTAAAAATAAATAAATAAATAATATATTATATTCTTAAATTAATTACGATATCCAGAGAATAATCAACTGCAGATCTAGCGCAACCCCCCCTCCCCTTCTTCGACATCCCAGTACCCGGACTAGCAGGCTCGCTCCTCCTATTCCGGCTGCACTGCTCGGATTTTTCCTTGTTCTCGGGCTTATCCCACTCAACCTTCCAAGCGCTAGTTGAATGCATGATATATAAGATGATATAAATTATCAATAAACAAAAAATTATAATTTAATAAGAAAACATATAACAGAATCATTTACCTCCAGACCTCTCGGGTAATGCATCTCGGTAGCTGACCACCATGAGAATCATGATACTGATTATACTCGTTCAACCGCTTCCCGTACTTTTCCGACATCATCGAGAAAAATGTTGTTTGTATCTGAGTTTCACTATACTCCTCTGGGTCCCAATAACAAATCTACTACAAAATAAAATAATAATTATAATTCAATTGATACATATGATTGTGTAGTTATAGTAAAGATTAACAAATCTCGACACAAAGTAATAATTACCTAAAACATGTCCCACTAGAAATCCTTAGTCTCTTGCGGGACATCCTTATAGCACCACCCAGCGGGATGGAGATCCTTCTCCATAATCTCCCGGAGTATAGTGGTCACCTTGGTCTATCTACTATGTAGCCTTTATTCAATTGTGTTTTTTTTGTTACGAATATAATTTAATCATAATGATAATTACAATTCTAAAATCATTAATTTACTTACTTATTCCCTATAATATAAACAAGATCTCCCCCCCTCTGTGGTGGGACCAACTGCCATTGTGATGTACCCTCATCAGATGGTGTATGTGACGGTGTCAGTGTATCCGCGGTCGGTGCTGAATGATCAGTACCAATACCCACGTAGTCGTCATCAAAATCAGCTAAATTATTAGCCGACCCCATATCTGATCGACCTATGCTACTGGAAACTCGACTTCTCGGCATCTGATAAAATTATTAGATAATAATACGAGCATTTTACAAAATACCAGTATAAATTATATATCAAACGTCTTAATAAATCCAACATGAAAGAGATTAGTTTTAAAAAAGTGTGTTTTACAATATGAATAAATTACATATATTTCAACCAAACTAAGCACTTTCACTATTAAAGTTATCACCAAACTCATCTTCATTTGTGTCTTGATCTGTATCTTGATCGGTGAGTAACTCTTCTTCTGTATCATCATTTATCTCGTCACCAAGTTCATCCACGTAATTATCATTAGGGTCGTGCAACTAGGAATCGACACCGTCGAGTTGAATCAGACTGCGTGTATCTACAGCTTCCTCTTGAAATGATTCTTCTGGTAGAGGATTGATAAACTCAACATTTGATCTCGACTTGATTTTACATGTTGCCCACCTGTCCAACTTATCTCATCTCAAACTTGGGTACGCACAATAGTATACTTGTACAGCTTGGGAAGCAAGTACGAAAGGTTCATATTGACTGAACCTATGCTTATGATTGATATCGACAAGTGTTTTTGTAGTTTTTCGTGGTTTTGGAAATTAAAGGTTCTATTGGCTTGGTGTAATCATAAATCGACTCAATTGTAAGTTTCAAGGTGTTTCAAGCTTTGAAAACACAAGGAAATGAAAATAAAGCAATTAGCCTATCTAAACTACACTAGAAATTGGAATAGCAAGTTGGTCGGATGCCTTGGTCGAATGCCTTTAACGAAAATGCAAGCAAAATCGAAAATTTAGCAGGAACAAGCAATGTTTCATCAAGTACAAGCATGCATGCTCAAGGTACAACCATGCTTGCATGAACATAAAAACTTGAATAATGCAAATTTTTGTAAATTGAAATCACAAATAGATAAAGCAATGAAAATGGAAGGGGAAATTTAAAACTTTATGGAAGACAACAAGGAACAAAGCATAGATCTGGGATTTAGCATGAAACAAAGCACAAAACTTTAATTCAAAATAAAGCATGTGAAAAACTCAAAATCAAGATAATCCAAGACCCGATCTATGATCTAGACGTGTCACTCATTTAGATTCCATAGCCAATTCTCAAGATCTAACATGAATTCAAGGTGCTAAGACAAAAAGCATAAAAATGAAGAGAATGCATGAAACATATGAAATTGCATGAAATTAAACGATCTAGGCCTCGATCTATGATCTAGATGTGTTACTCAACTATATTCCATAGATGATTCACAAGATCAAGCACAAATTCTAATACCTAAGGAAAAAAGCATAAAACTAATGAAGAACAAGGCATGAGATTGAAAGAAAGCTTACTAGAATTAAAGAGAGAATCCAAAAGCTTGATTAAAATTGCAAGGAATCAAAAATCCAAGGGAGTACTTGATTCCTTCTTGAGCTTACAAACCCAAGGCAAAAAGCTTGAAAACTTAGTCTAAGAACTAGAGAGAATAAATCTCAAACCCAAGCTTGGGCTGGGAGGAGGTAATCTACAAAAATGAGAGTTGGGTTTAATTTATAATAGGTTTTATTAGGGGTAAATGGATCAAATAAGCCTTATAAGCTTGGATTTCCCATGTTTGACCAAATCTGACCCAAAATGGCCAAACTAGACCATTTGGGTCGATATGGCTCGGTAATTGGGCGAGAATGCTCGACTGGGCTCGGACACTAGGTAACCAAGTGTCGGCAGCTCTCGGTAGGAGTGTGCGGGCGGGCTCGGCAGGGATAGGCGGACGCTGTCGGCAGCTATGGGCGCTGGGTCTCGGACACTGGGTAACCTAGTGTCGGCAACGTACTCAGTGTCAGCCGTAATTCTTCAAATCGAGGCCCGATTTCGCTAAAACTCCACCCGTAAGCCCACACTCGACCATATCCAGACCAGAATACTTCAATATACCTAAATTAAACATAGAACTAATTAATTAAACCCATTAAACCATATTAAGTATAAAATCAAAGAGAAACACGAAAAACAACAAAACGAGAAAACAAACAAAAAACCTAATAAAACTCGACTCAAAACCACTAAAAATGACACTAAAACCTAATTAAAAACACGAGAAAAGTACCACAATTACATGCAAAACAACTACCCCACACATATCGGTTTTTTCGTCCTCGAACAACGAAAAGAATCGAGAATGTACATGCAATGAAAATTATGTAAAAAGAAAAATCCTTGTGCTTATCCTTATTAATATGATGGGATTGTCAACATAGACTCGCTATCGTCAAGCATTTCTTGTATTACTCTTTCTCAAATGCAAGCCAAATCGATGGCTTCCTCTCAAAGGGAATTTTGAGGGTGTTCGCTCAATTCGCTCAAGTGTTTAGTATATAGGACGTGTTTATGCTCAAGTCGGTCAATACATGCACCTTGTCAAGATTTCACAAATCGGACGCTCAAAATTACTCATAATTCATGACCAAATAAGAATCAAAAGAGGTCTTTATTATGGGTTGTAATGTTGGCTCTTTGGTAAGGTATGAAACATTTGAATATAGTGGATAACTCACGATCAAACGCGATCAATAACACACAAAATCCTAATTCCTAAAACCCGAAGCTTATGATCACTTCACACTTCCTAATTCACCAAACTTTCATTCAAAACCCTTTCGTATACTCACACGCTTTTCCGACTTTATTTCACAACACTTAGAAGCTTTTTGAATTTGATTATTTTTACTAAACTTAGCCTTCTTGAATTAGGCTTTTCACTTGAACGCACGCTTTACAATTTTTTGTGACTTGTGTTGGAGTATTATTCTTCTTCTCCTTTTTTTTTTGTGTATAAGCAACTCAAAACCCGAAACTCACAATCGATTTACCTCGCATTTCTTGTCAACTAATCATACACTCTTACCTCACAATTTATGAAGATATAAGAGCTAAAATCGAGCTTGGCTAACAAGAAACGGGGCATAGGCTCAACGGGGCTTATTTGGGATATTTTAAGTAGCTTATATATTTGGATATGGCCGGAACAAGGGTGATATATGTGACTCGAGGTCATTTTCGAACTCAATCATGTACGAGCAAAATCAAACCTCCTCAATGCAAGCAAGCCGATAAATCACACAAGGCTACTCACTTGTTTGCACCGAATTTGAGAGCAAAACCCAAAGAGCTTTTAAAGCGTTGCAATCTTTTCACGAGAAAAATGTTGATTATATATATATATATATATATATATATATATATATATATATATATATATATATATATATATATATATGCGGGTTTTGGACGAAACACAAAAATTTAACTCCTTACACAAGAGGCCATAAACATGTAAAACCCCGACAAGTAAATTATTCAAACTTCCAAGCATGTGGAGATTGATTAAACATGTAATAGACACACAAAAGACACAAAAAACACCGACTCAACCATATAAATGCGCAAATAGTAAGCGTCACTTCGCCAAGAATGCGTCACTTCGCCAAGGCTCGAGTTAAGCAAGACCAATCATGCTTCTCGAAACACGGACCCTAACCACCTACCTACCCCACACTTAAACCATGAAATGCCCTCATTGCATTTTAATGAAAATCAAGTAAAAAAGGGGTGAAATAGAAACTTCCTTAACCGAGCGAGTTCGGGTCAAGCTCGGTGGGGTCCACTTAAACTTTGAAGCAATAATCGAGCATGGCTTGTTTCTCCCGGTTCCATGAATGCTATTAGCTTGTCAAATCGGCGAAGGTTGGAGTCGGAAAACAAAACACTAAAAGAGAAAATCACACAAAGTCAAAAACAAAAGAAAATATGTACATAAATCAAGATAAAACAAAACCAAACACTAGATAGAACCCAAAAGACAACAAAAATATTTTTTAGTTTTTAAAATTTTCAAGTGTTTTTGGATTCTTATAAGGTAATAAAGAAAGAAAATAAAAGAAATAGATGGAAAGAACTTAGGCTGCCTCCCAAGAAGCGCTTGTTTAACGTCACTAGCTTGACGAACTCCTTTTCTGATCAAGGTGGAAAGATAATGGGAGGATCCACCAATATAATCTCCTCCTTGTCGGGAGGGTCCTCTCTTTGGAACGTTCTTGGCGCATTGCATAGCTCAAATAGTACTCGCCAAAAAGAAAACGTTCCAAATGAGCAAATGGGACTCGTCTCGGCTAGGTCTTTGGGTGGAATGGTAGTTTTGAAGTGCCCCGAAAAATCGTCTAGGAAATGATAAGAATAATGGCCGGCTAGCTTGTTCAACTTTTGATCGAAAAATGGAGGAGGGAAATGATCTCTCTTGGTAGCCGTATTTAACTTCTTATAATCGATCAACATCCTCCATCTCGTCATAGCCCTCGTGGCCAACAATTCTCCTTTTTCCTCCTCAAAAACGAACATGCCGCTCGTCTTTGGTACCAAGTCAATGGGCTTCACCCACTCGCTTTTGGAAATCACAAACATCAAGCCCTCCAACAACAACCTCCAATTCTCGGCTTTCACTATCTCTTCAAGATTTAGGTTTAAAGGGGTAACTCCTTTAACAACTCCGGGTTTCCACCCAATTAAACTCTTAAGAACTTTAAACACTTCAACCATCCTCTCCTCTTCTCGATCTGAATGGGCAAAGATGATAATTGGCTTGCTCTCCTCTTCCTACAAATGGACATGCTTATCATCAACTATCCTCACCTCCCCCTCTAAAATGTTGTAGTTGCCCTCAACGACACATAAACAATCATTTTTCACACAAGTATTGGGCACATAGAGGCATAATGGACTCATAGTTAAGAACAAGGGGCTCATCATCCTCACAACACCCCTCAAAATAGGCTTCCCGGACAATATCATCCTCAATGCTCCTATACTCCATATAAAATCGTTCGACCATGGCCTTGAGTAATTCCATAGATACACATTCTTCGCAAGATTATTTTGAAGTAAAAGGTAAAGGGTCAAGGGGATTAAAAGCATTCGGAAATGAAAACACATCCTCTTCCGACGGCAAGACACCCGTATCCTCAACCACCCCACACTTATCAAAGAACATGTCCGGAAGAGTATGCGAAGGTGACTTGGCAATTGTCGACTCAAGACCAAGAGATCCGGATCGGGGGATGGAGTAGGAGCAATCACCGGGATAAATGGGCAAAATGGGTCCACGGGACTGGAATCAAGAGGGTTATGAGTCGGTGGTGAAGCAAACGATGGTGTAGCACAATCAGGTCCTGCGCTAGACATTTGAGCGATTTGAGCCTCTAACGCTGCAATTTCCTTAATCAACTCAAGCTCCTTAGATGATAAAGGTGGAGGCACCTCATTAGCATGAACATACGTTTGTGGAGGAAATCTTGGCTCGGGAAGAGTAAACACCCCCACAAAGGGTCTATTAACATATATCATAGTGCGGATAGTGGGGCCACTTGCGACAATGGAGCTCGGTCCTCCAAACAACTCGTAAGCCTCAAGATCCTTATAGGATAAAGCCATGCGTGCCTTAGAATACGTCGCTCACGAAGATTTTGGCTCGGGAGGATGAAACGTCCCCAAAAAGGGTTTGTTGAAATCTCCCATAGTGCGGATAGAGGGTGCATCGAAGCTCAAACCTCCAAAGTACGTATAAGCATCGAGATCTTGGGCATTAGTGGTGGCACCAATCAGGGCTTGATTGAAATTGGAAGTACAAGAATCACCATACAGGCCGGGGTTTGGATTTCCACCACCCACATTTCCACTCAGATACATATTCGGCATGGGATTGACATTATAAACGAGGGGGGCTCCATACGGGCCGGGATTCGGGGTTTTCACGTTCGGATAGGTATTCGGAGCTCCATAACTACCGAAGGAACTATTCACGCCCAAAAAATCATTAAACACGATATGGTTTGTACCATGCCCTCTCATGCTGGGTTGACCATTGATACGCCCTGATTTTGATAAAACAAAAATATATTTTGTATTTAAAATTAAAACAAAGTAGATTTGGCGTTACGTAAATATCGAATTGTAAAATCAAAAGAAAATAGAGAGCTTTATAAAACATTGAGTTACGCAGCGGATATAGTAAATAAAAATAATAATACAATTTCAATCAGTTTTAAATGGATAGTTTAAGGTAAAATCGTCTCGATTTTAAATCACTTTGCAACGACCCACTTTTAAAATAATATAATATAATGTAGTATAATATAGACTTTAAGTTTAAAAAATAATTTTCAGCACCTCGCAATCATAACTTCTAGGCCCTATTTTTAAAATGGAACTTTTAGGCCTCATTTCAAAAATAAATAAATAACTCAAAATTAGTATATAAATAGAGATATCCAAAGTCATATCGCTTAAAAACACAAGTAGGGATATCAACATTTATAACCCACGCTTTCGCTGAGCTACTTTGATATATACCCTTCGAAATAAACGCAGACAATGATAAAGAGAATTTTGTGTAATTCGAACTAAAAATGTCGAACTAGAAGTCAAATCGACATAATTTAAATTATTGAAATTATACATAGTAAATCATCCATCTCCAACGTCACTCGTTGCTCGGTCTCCTCAATATGAAATTTGTTAATGATAGGGTGAGCTTTCCACTAGCTCAGTAGTTACACCGACATATCTCACGTAAAACTATATAACTCAGAAATAGCACAATTAACCATAGAATTCATAATTTTAACGTAGAAGATAGTTGATTGCAGCTAAAACGCGGCGGGTTTCCCCGATGACCCTTTTCCCCGGTCATAGGCACTTTAGGCCCCTGGTTTTAATCATTAGATATAGCACGCTGGGATAAACCCAATGACCCTTTTCCCTGGTTACGGACAACTTTTGCGGTCCACGGCTATATTAATTTATAAACATAGAATTTCATGATATACATTGCACATAGATTTGAGCACATAGAATTTAACACAAGACAAGTCGGTGGTCCCTACCTCGTAATTAATGTCGTGGTAAATCGAATGATATGCACTTGTTGAATCCTAAGTCCCCTTATTGCTCGTAATTTGAATGTAATGGACTTTGATGAATGTCATGAGTGAATGCTTAGTAAATCTTCGATTCTTTGCCTACATAACAAAATAAAACATTCGATAGTGACTTTTGTATATTTGGACTTGGATAGTTGCAGTCAAAAATAATTGGAGTAAACTGCATTTGAGTTTATTTGACAACCATCATCATCAATTCGGAAATTAAGGGTTAAATGGCGGAATAAAACAAAATTAAGGTGTAGATATAGAATTACCTTTCAATGGTGGGACAAAATGGCTGTATTGAAATTTCATAAGTTTGAGGGGCTGAATTTGGAACTTTGGGTAAACTGTGGGTTAAATTGGGGTTCTTGATAAATTGGGAACTCAATCGAATGATTTGAATACTTTCGGGGTCAATTGAAAAGGGTGGCAAAATCCTAGGGTCAATTTGAAATATCTTGGAAATGGATGGGTATTAAAACCAAAACCTAGCCCTTGATCTCATCCGCCTCGTTTCTTTCCCCTTTTCCTCCTCCTCCTAAAAATTGGAAATCGGCCAGCAACGGCGATGGCGAATCAGCCGGCTCCTCCTTCGATTGACGATGGCAGCGGACCGGTGAGTGGCTCGAATTGGCATCCCGACACCTCGACGGCTCAGCATCTCCGGAGAATCGGCGGAACTAAAGTGTAGCCCTGGTGGTAGAAATCTGGCGAGGGTTGCGGCGGCGACCATTGGCAACGGCGGAGGCGACGGCTTCAATCGCCAGGCGATTTCTCCGCCTTCTCCGAAAACCGAATGTGGCGGAGGAATCTGTGGCGGTGACAACCCACTGCGGTGGCAGGCGAGGTGATGTGGCTTGGAGGCGGTGGAGCTCGGCAGGCTCCAGCAGTGAGCTTGGGAAGGCGATAGCATGGCGGCGGTGAGGTGGCCTTGAGCAGTGGAAATCGACGGCGACTTGAGCTGCGATTGGGTAGGCGACGCTCCGTAATCTTCGGGCCCGGGCGGACCTCCTCCTTCCCCGAAATTGACAGTGACAGCAACTGGTGTGGCAACGGCGACAGCAAGTCGGGCAGCGGACAATCTGCGGTGACGGTGTTGAAATCGCGGGGCCTCTGGGTGGCGATTTAGATCGGCCGTGAAGGTGGTGGTTCGGCGAAATGGGCGGCGGCTGCTCGGGAAGTGTTTCTAGATAACATTGGCCTGGGGGTGCCTCCGGTGGTTCAGCAATGGCGAGAGATGATGGGGCTGGTGTCGGTTTGGGATTGGCCGTGGTTGAATGCTGTCGTGGCTGGTTATGGCGACTCGTTGCAGCAAAGTCGGTTGTGGGTTTGAGAACGATGGCTTATGGCAGTGTAGTCGGAAAGACTCCTGGTGTTTTGATGCAGTATATGCGGCCTTTGGGTCGAGTCGTCGTGGCAGTTCGGTTTTTCGGCAGCGGCTCTGACAACGGCAAACGGTTAGTGACTGGAAAATGGCGGCCGGTCTTGTAAGGTGGTGGTGTCGGTTTTAAAGGGTTGCGATGGTAAAGAAGTTTTGTTTGAAATACTTTAGGAAGAAAATTTCTTGTTTGTAATTGTTTACTGTCGTGTGTGCGTGTGCCAGGGAATGAATTTGAGTGTTATGTGATTTGCATAATCTTGGTAAAAAGGGTATAAGAGTGATTAGAGTTAAATATAGATTAAGAACGGTTGTTATGTTGCTTGATTGTTGCTTGATATTAGGGAGTGATTTGAGGGGTTATGGTGATGTGACTAAGGCAAGAGAAATATATTACTTGCTAAATGAATGTGTACAAATGAAATGGACAATGATCAAGAGGATGAATGTGGACAAATTGAATTGTAAGAGAATAATATATGTAATTGGACTATAATATGACTTTTAAATTTGTAATGTGCAAAACTCAATGGGCCAATATTAAGAAGTACAATACTTTAGCAATAATCTTAATGATCTTTGGCCCAATAAATAAATTAGAATATAGTTTAGATTTTGACATTGGACTATTTAAAATAGGTTTGATTAAAATATATATGAAAAAAATGGTTCAACATAATCTAGGTTCAAAAATCTGTTCAAAGATATCAAATTAAAACAATGACTTGAGCGTATAATGCTGTTATAAAATAAATAGACTAATATTTAAAAATAAATTATGATAATAGTCACCTGAAGTTTATATCACAATTCTTTTGAAAGAAAAGATTTAATTACAATCCTTTTGAAAGAAAAAGATTTTGGTTAATTGGGAGTTAAGAGGTTTTGAAATTAAAATATTTTAAGTAGTGCCAAGGTGAAATAAATAAATTCAAATCACAAATTATTAAATCAATTAAAATGAAAATAACTTTTGGGGTGTTACAACCATAGCCATATCCACCATTGGCAAGGTGGGTTTGCACCTTACCCTCCCACATTGCAAAGGCCATTATACAACATCTAATTCCCAATATGGTTTGCACCATGCCCTCCCATGTTGGGAATGTATCCACCATAGCTACAAGTACCTATAATACTTAACAAAAAAAAACCATCAAATAACAAAGAAAGCTAGAAACACAATGAAACAACAATCAAATCGAAAGCCTTAACCAATCCGAGTCACAACAACGCCATTTTGTTTTTTAGTCTTTCGTGGTTTTGGAAATAAAAGGTTCTATTGGCTCAATATTATCGGATTTCCATTTAATTAAAGGATTCAAGGTGTTTCAAGCTTGAAGAAACACAAGGAAGATGAAAATAAAGCAATTAACCTATCTAAACTACACAAGAAATTGAAATAGCAAGTTGGTCGGATGCCTCGGTCGTATGCCTTCAATGAAAATACAAGCAAAATCTAAAATTTAGCAAGAACAAGCAATGTTTCATCAAGTACAAGCATGCATGCTCAAGGTACAACCATGCTTGCATGAACATAAAAACTTGAATAATGCAAATTTTCGTAAATTGAAAGCACAAATAGATAAAGCAATGAAAATGGACGGGAAAGTTCAAAAACTTTATGGAAGACAACAAGGAACAAAGCATAGATCTAGGATTTAGCATGAAACAAAGCACAAAACTTTAATTCAAAATAAAGCATGTGAAAAACTCAAAATCAAGATGATCCAAGACCCGATCTATGATCTAGACGTGTCCACTCATCTAGATTCCATAGCCAATTCTTAAGATCTAACATGAATTCAAGGTGCTAAGACAAAAGGCATAAAAATGAAGAAAATGAGTTAAACATATGAAATTGCGTGAAATTAAACGATCTAGGCCTCGATCTATGATCTAGATGTGTCACTCAACTAGATTCCATAGATGATTCACAAGATCAAGCACAAATTCTAATACCTAAGGCAAAAAGCATAAAACTAATGAAGAACAAAGCATGAAATTGAAAGAAAACTTACTAGAATTAAAGAGAGAATCCAAAAGCTTGATTAAAATTGCAAGGAATTAAAAATATAAGGGAGTACTTGAATCTTTCTTGAGCTTACAAACCCAAGGCAAAAGTTTGAAAATTTAGTCTAAGAGCTAGAGAGAATAAATCTCAAACCCAAGCTTAGGTTGGGAGGAGGTAATCTACAAAAATGAGAGTTGGGTTCTATTTATAATAGGTTTTATTAGGGGTAAATGGGTAAAATAAGCCTTATAAGTTTGGATTTCCCATGCTTGACCAAATTTGACCCAAAATAGTCAAAACTAGAGTATTTGGGTCGATATGGCTCGGTATGGCTCGGTAATTGGGCGAGAAGGCTCGACTGGGCTCGGACACTGGGTAACCCAGTGTCAGCAATTCTCGGCAGGAGTGTGCGGGCGGGCTCGGAAGGGATAGGCGGGCGTTGTCGGCAGCTATGGGCACTAGGTCTCGGAAACTGGGTAACCTAGTTTCGGCATCGGCAACGTACCTAGTGTCAGCCGTAATTCTTCAAGTCGAGGCCCGATTTTGCTAAAACTCCACTCGTAAGCCCACACTCGACCATATCCAGATCAGAATACTTCAATATACCTAAATTAAACATAAAATTAATTAATTAAACCCATTAAACCATATTAAGTATAAAATCAAAGAGAAACACGAAAAACAACAAAACGAGAAAACAAACGAAAAACCTAATAAAACTCGACTCAAAACCACTAAAAATGACACTAAAACCTAATTGAAAACACGATAAAAACACAATAATTACATGCAAAACAACAAGCTTATAATGTGAATGAACTTTTATGCCTGTAGGAGTTGGATCAAACCATTCGCACTTCCACAATAGCGTGTTTTTCTCCATTCGGACAGTGTATCCGAGCTGCATAATTTCTATGAGACGACCGTAATAATCATACTCGGTTTCCCCATAATTTAACCCATTATTGCATACTCCACTATTCGATGTTGCTTTGTTAGATCCGTACTCCAATGTGTGAAATCTATAACTATTTATCTTACATCCGATATATATTTTCACACATCTTGATGGACCCTCAGCTAGGCTCGTAATGTTCACGTCAATCACATTATTCCAATTATCTCTAGCCTATGACATTATCAAATTATTTTTAATTTATGAAATATAATAGATAAATAGATACGATAGTTATATGATATGCATCTCGGTATCGAACGTCTTACGTAATATTTGAACCAATTGGCAAATTCGTTTTCTAATTTTTCATTGATCCTATCATCGGTAAAACTCTCAACTCTATCCATGAATTGTGAGGATAAATAGTCGTTATTGATTTGCCTTCTACATCCAACTATGATTGGAACTCATTTAATATTATACGATTGTTATATTGCGTTATCAAAAATTGGGCAGCATGAGGGTGGTTAGAAAATGATTGAATTTTTGATAAGGCCCTATCCCATTTGAAAACGTGATTTTCCTATAATACATCGTTTTATTATATGAATTTTTGTTGACTAAAAAATTCGGCAGCATCTCCCTTTAGTTCTCTAAGTACACATATATTGCAGTGCACCCGAGAACATAAGAGAGACACTGAACCAAAGTTTATATAATCAACAAAAAAACATATAGATAAGATAAACCATATTAAAATCACGCTCTCAAACTGTCCAAAGAAGTGGACAATTCGGGATTTAGTATCGAAAATTTAGTATCAAACTCTCTATCGATACTAAATCCCAAACGAGTCTAAGGTATCTTGTTTGAGTGTACATAGAAAGATTGTATTCTGGATTGAAACTATCTTAAACCCCGTTTTTGGAGGGACAAAACCTCCCCGGCCGGTGCCGTAACCCACGTCATCACAGACGTATACATTAATCAATAAATCATATCATTTAAACAATATCTACAAAATAATATATATGTTAAACACAACATGTATGTACTGATCACCACGGTATTCCATCACCACCATCACAAACAATTTAAAACATTTTGAAAACCACCATCATTTTTAAAATAATTTTGAAAACCGTTATTGGAGGGACGAAACCTCCCGGCCGACGCTGTACACCACGTCATCACCGACGTCTTTCCAAACCAATCACAACATCAATCAATCACAATCAAACCATAACATACATTAAGTAAACTAACCGATCACCACGGTATTTCTTTACCACCATCGCATACACTTTAAATGATAATTGCATAATTGAACTCTTAATGAACACTAACGAACCCTAATAATAAATTATTTCTAAATTGAACCCTAATTATGAAAACATTTCTAAATTGAACCCTAACTATATAATTATTTCTAAATTGAACCCTAATTATGTAATTATTGTTAAATTGAACCCTAATTATGAAGTTATTTCTAAATTGAACCCTAATTGTGAATTATCCCTCAATTTAATCATAGTTATGTAATTATGGCTAAATGAGTCATAAATTATACCGTAAATAGAACCCTAATTGTAAATTAAATCTAAATTAAATGATAATTATAAATTATACCCTAAACTATTACATAATTATAAATTATACCCTAAATGAAACCAAAATTATAGGTTAAACCTAAATTAAGCTATAATTATAATTATACCCTAGATAATAAAATAATTATAAATTATACCCTATACGAAACCCTAATTGCAAATAAAACCTAAATTAAACTATAATTATAAATTACACCTTAAATTATTACATAATTATAATTTATACCCTAAATGAAACCCTAATTGCAAATTAAACTTAAATCTCCAATATATATTAATACAAAATCCTCATATCCTATGTATCTACTTCCCACGTTCCGTTAGCTTTGGAGAATTTCTTGGTGCTTCGGTGTCATCCGAGCCTAATACTAACCTAATTTAATATTTTTCTATTTATTATATTTTAACTAATTTAATACTTTCCTAATATTATATTTTACCTAATTCAATATTTTTATTTTATTACATGTTACCTACTTTAATATTTTCTTTAACATAACTTGCTCAATCCAATATCTTACTTTTATTCTTCTAATATAAAAAATATAAATAATTTATATCTAGTTAGAAAAATCTATATAAGTTGAATTAGTTTTTATTTATTATAATTCTAAATGTCTTATATAAAGTTATTACAAAAGGAAAATAAATATAAAAAATATAAATATAATTTTTTTATCTAATCCTAATATAATAAATTGAAAATAATATTAAAGATATATATGAAAACTATTGTTACACCAAACAAAAACAAAAACAAAGCGAAACAATAAAGATAACATACTACTACTACTACTACTACTACTACTACTACTACTACTACTACTACTACTACTACTACTACTACTACTACTAATAATAATAATAATAATAATAATAATAAATTATTATGCCTAGAAGAATAAATATTAAATATATTATAAATCTCTTTATCTAATTCCAATATAATGCATTTATACACATATTATATATCTATACGGATAAACTTGTATCTTACGCAGGAAAGAAAAAAGAAAAGAAAAGAATATTACATATACCACAAGTTAGATGCATGACGTTTTTTCAATAGAATTATCACTGTCTTATAAATTTTAATTTTTTATATCACATATTCACATGTAACACGCGGGTGTTGTATATTTTACATTTTTTTAAACTCAGTTTTTTACAGGTTTCCCAAGTTTAGGGTATTTTGATATACTTTACAACTAGTTTCGTGACTCAAAGTAAAAAAAAAACTTGAAAACTCTATATTTTGAAAATCAGTCTTACTGTGATTAGAACAAATAATGTTCTTGATATATCAACTAATTTTGTGACTCATGGTAAAAAAGTTGTAAAATTTTTAATTGTGAAAACCAGTTTAACTGTAATTAGAACGAGTAATATTTTGATTTATGTGTAAGAATTATTTATTGTGAAAACATAACAAATAATGTTACACTTTGTATGTACCATTTTCAATATTATTCTTTTGGTATTTTTAATGAATATTACTCTTTTCCAAATCCCACATAATATATGTGTGTTTGCTTTGCATGCTTCGTTTGGCAAATAAAAAGTTATGGTGTTTTGTTTGCTTAGGTTTTTCCGAGCCTAATATCTACTTAATTTAATATTTTTCTTTTATTGCATCTCACCTAATTTAATCTTTTCATTTTATTATATTTTCCCAATTTAATATTTTTATTTTATTATGTTTTGTCTGATTCAATATATTTCTTTTATTCTCATAATATAAAAGAAATCATATAAAATTAGTAGAAAATATCTAATTTAGTAATTTTAATTAAAATATAAATTACATAAGATATAATTTTAATTAAAAAAATTATTATGAAATTATTAAATAAGTAGTGTTTATAATAAAAGTTAATATAATTTTAATTTTATAATTTTAAATATCCAATATAGGTAAATTAAGATTTATTTGAAATAATCTAAGTATGTAACTAAATATTAGTAATGAATTAAATCTAACTTAAAAGAATAAGATTATATAATAACAATAATAATAATTATTATTATTATTATTATTATTATCATCATCATCATCATCATCATTATTATTATTATTAAATATTGATTAGACATCGGTACAATGCGACACGAGTTGAGAGTATGACATCCGTTTAGGTTTTCAAAGTATGTAAGTGATCCAAACTTTTGTGCACCCCTTTTTAAAATATTTGATTTGAAAACACGTAAGTTTGCTCGCAAGAGTACGAGGAACTTGTAGGGTGGTGAGTTTGACTCAAGTCGATTCTCTCGAGAATAATTGTTCGGTCTCTAGATGCTTTTCTCAATTCACAAACTATTATAAAATACATGTACATTGGGGTTTTTTTTTGAAGATTTTGAATTGATCATTATGAACTAAGGCAATATTAAAACTAAGACTAATTAAACTAATTATCTTAAACTAGATTAACAACTAAGAACAACAATTAAACTACTCGAACTTAAGAACTAAGAAATAAGAGCAACAAATATAAGAGCATGAATATAAAAAACTATCATGAAGCAATTGAATAATAGGAATCTAAAGACGGGAAATTAAACATAAATCGAATTGCATAAATAAGCTAGATGAATCCAATATCCAATACTCAAACATAAAATAAATTGAAACTAATTATTTAATCTAGAATTAATTAAGAATTTAACTACGAAATTAACTAAGAGTTTAAAAAACTTATTGTAACTAGAAAAAGCGGTGAAAATCTCCAGCGAATCCGGAGTTTGGAACAAAATCTCGATTTGAAGGGGTTCTTGAACGTAGGGATCTTGAATCTTCAATCTCGATTCTTGTCTACTTAACGGAGTGTGAAAATGCATTGTTTCTATGCTAGCTAACCCTAGGTAGTCGTTTCTCTTCCTAAAAACCGAAATATGAAGGGTATTTATAGATATAGCATGTCTTCGCGCACAAGAAACCCTAAAAATGCATTTCTGGGCAGCCACGTCGACCGACGCGTGCTGAAGCTCGGCGTCGATGCTGCCTGTGCGCTCGCGTCGATTGGTCGGGGGCGTCGATTGATGCGGACATGGATCGACGCAATAGCAAGTTGCGTCGGCTTGGCGTCGACAGACGCACCCTTGGATCGACGCTTCAGAGAGTTGCGTCGGCTTGGCGTCGACTGAGTGTCGACCGTCGTGGGCAGGATCCGCGTCGACGTAGCGTCGACCAACGCAACTGAGAGTATGTCTCATTTTCTCGATCTTTCTGCTACTCGTTCACCGGAAAGCTCGTTCTCCACTTTTGAACATCGAACTTCATCTATTTACGCGCTGAACTCTTTCGGCTACTTAGCTGTAATGTGAAAAACAACGAATATTCACCTATTCTCATCAATTATGATCAAAATACGGTAAAATAAGCTGGAAATATAAAAATACGGAATTAGGCTTAAATCATCCAACTTATACCAAAAATAAATAGAAAAAAGAACTAAAATACTAATAAAAATAAGTACAAATCTGCGTTAATTTGGATTAACGAATTTAATCTAAACATTAAAATACAAAATAACGTAATAATAATTAATAAATAGAGATTATGCAAGGGTTTATAACGTGACTTCTTTTGTTATAAGTGTGTAAATAAAATTATTAACGAATTGAGTCTAAACATGAAAAATAGAATTTAATAATTATAATAATAAATAAATAAACTAGACATATACAAGGCAAAGGTTAAGAACACATCATTTGAAATTTCATTTTACATAAGAATTTAAAATTATCACAAATATTTTTTATATTTATATTTTGATAATCCCGTGTAATACACATGTATTAAACTAGTGTAACTATAACTATAAATTACACCCTAAATTATTACATACTTATTATTTGCACCCTAAATTCAAACCTAATTGAAAATTAAACCTAAATTAAACTATAATTATAAATTATAGCCTAAGTTATTACATAATTATAATTTATACCATAAATGAAACTCTAATTATAAATTAAAACTAAATTAAACTATAATTATAAATTATACCCTAAGTTATTACATAATTATAATTTATACCCTAAATGAAACCCTAATTGCAATTAAACCTAAATTAAGCTGTAATTATAATTATACCCTAAACTATTACATAATTATAATTTATACCCTAAATGAAACTCTAATTGCAAATTAAACTATAATATGCCCTAAATTATTACATATTTATAATTTATACCCTAAATGAAATCCTAATTGAAAATTAAAACTAAATTATATTTATAAATTGTAAACTAAATTATTACATAATTGTAAACCTTAATTTCAACCCTAACCCATAAACCATAATTTCAAACCCTAATCTCAACAAATAGAATTAATAAAATAGAATTCAAAAACACAAATTAAAACTCACCTTGTGAAAGCTGGCGGCGAAGGCGAGTGGCGAAGGCGAGCGGTGAAGGCGGGTGGCGAAGGTGGGCTACGAAGGCGGGCGGCAAGGCACCTCCTCGGTTGCTGCGGCAGAGAGTGGCGGACGAGTGCGGCGGAGAGTGGCGGTGTTTCTCCTCTTTCTCCCTCTCTTTCTGCTTCTTTCTCCCTTCTTTCTGTTTTTTTTTTGCTGCTGTGAATGAAAGTAAGGCAGCGGGAGTGAGCCCGCTGCTAATTAGGTCCACTACAAGAAATTTGATGTTCGATGACGATACATTTTGTCATTAAAAGTCTATTTTTTTTGTCACTGAAGAGAAACGGTGATAAAAATTGAGCGTCACAGCGGTTGTCATGGTATGACTGTCACCATTGGTGAAAGTGACAATTTTTTCAAGAGCGTCACTAAATGTTTGGTTTTGATGACGCTAATGTAAATTGTCATCATAGATGATTCTATTTGGTGACGCTAAGTTCGTCACGTAAGTGATTGAGAAATTATCATCAAAAGATCGGTTTTGTCACCGTATGTTAACATTTTCAATGACGAACACTTAATTTGTCATCAAAACATTTGACTTTCCGTGACAAACATAATTACGGTGACAATTTTTATTGAGTTATTATTACGCTCATATTGTCATAATATGTATTAAACAATTTCCAAATATAATGTAATTCATCGCGATAGATCTGTTTTATAGTGACGCAATATTGACCGTCACTGAACATCTATACTTACAATGACAAACCATTGTGTCACCATTTACTATTAAAGGTGATGAAATTATTTGTCACGAAAAAATTAGGAATATATGACGAATTTTATTATCATCATAAAAGATATATGTTCAATGATGATTTAATGGGTACATATGGTGATAAAATATATTGTCATTAAATGAGTTTATATGGTGACAAACCAATCATCATAAATTATTTAGTTTAAGTGACAAGTTCAAAGTATTATGTGATGAAACAAGTTTTCATAATTTATTAAAGTGACAAATTTGAAATACTTATGTGACGCTTGAAGTTGTAATAATTGAGTGAACACGATTTGATTATTTAATTTCATGACGACATAAATTGTCTTACATTAATTCGTCATTAGTCTTTTGTAAGGAAAAAATATCGCAACGATGAAAATGAAAGCAAATGAGAATTTATCATTACAATATAATGATAACAATATTCCAAAATATTTCTTCGACAATTTCGAACATACACCAAAACACTTGCAACTCACCAAAATATTAACTTGAAATATCCAGAACACATACCAAATTAGACCATCTAGAATCAATGTACTTGAATATTCAAAACAAGGACCAGGAAGCGTAAAGTAAACCAAAAGAGTTATGTCATATAGAAGACTTGAGCTTGACTTGTTCCACATGCCAACATTGCCAAACAAAAACAAAAGTGGGATCAGACCTGCATATTTGAAATTTATAATTCTAAATTAGTTTATAATCAAACCATCAAAGAGATACTATACAAAGTTCACAAAATTGAAACCGGAAATTCCGACTTACGTGGAATATAATGGATCAGGTCCCACCCGAAGCAGACTCATTTGCTCTCATGAAGGCCATAAGCTTGTTGATGCACTCGCCTTTCTGAGTCATGTGATTTTTCAAATCATCGACTTCATTCTTGAGCTCCGTCACTTGACCTTCCGAATCCTGTAGCTTTTCTCGAGTGTCTGTCAGTTCCTTTTGCAGGAGTTGGTGTTTGAATCGGGGAGCTTTCCTGGAGGTTTCGGTACATAACCAATGCCTTTGATATAACCAGATACATGGCCAAGAACCTCAATTGCTATCTCATGTTCTGTCTTCTCAATCCTTTCTTTGGCACACTTTTCTTTCATTGATATCATCTCATCCTAAAAACACATCGATGTAATTAAAATAATAATAACATGATCATTAACGAAGTTGGATTATAAAAAGCATGTGTTAGTTGGTTAGTTACCCAGTTTTCTCCCGCCTCATCACCTTTCACCGTATAATGCGTGTGCTTGTAAGGTTCAATAATATCACATTCATCGTCGTCCTTCTCAAACTAATCGGCATTCAAAAAAGAAAATAAAACAAATGCCTTTGTTAGAATAGAAATATAAAAATTGCACCAAAAAGGAATAAACTTAATATTAAATCTTCATTTCGTTACACTTAAGTAGATTTAATTTATATATCACTGTCAAAGATTTTCCCTTTATATTGAAACAAATTTCACAATATTGATTTTACTAACCAACCACTGATATATCTAAAAATTTTGTTGTAAAAATCTTGGTAAGACTTACAAATTCATTTTGAAGTACAGTGAAAGGAGTTCGGCCTATAATATGTGGAGCTCGCAGTTTTTTCCGATTTTTGGTATTAGCTTCACTTTGATTCTGCAAAGACACAAATATTAATATTCTCATGGTAGAAACATAAATATGATATATATCATACTATATAAACAAAAGTATTTGTTTTGATTTATATTACGTTGAATTCGGCTGAATTGAAATGGTCGCACAACGATTCCCAGTTCTGTTGCTCATGACAAGAATGTGGCCTATTTTTCTTAGCCTCCTCAATGTTAGGGTACTTCAAGTAATGTTTGTGTAGCCTGTAGCGCAGTTGTCGGGAACTTGACTGAATTCTTTCAATCACGCACTGTTTGACACCCGGTTTGTCCAGATTGACATCTATATGAATCTGCATATAACACAACGATGTATCATTAAGCTGATACAAGATTAAAATTCATCAAAAGAAAAAAGTGTAAAAACCCTACCTGCATATGGTCAATGCCCGGCCCCAGACTCTTCTCTACATCTACCTCCTTCCACCTCCCCGGCACCGGAAGGACATCCCGAGTCACTACCCCAATCTGACTTGAGAACTTAGCAATTTGCACTCGACTTTTAGGTCTTCCAATCAATGGATCAACCTCTATCTTCATTTTTTCCCCGAAAACTTGTCGAATGCCTTCATGATGCCCTTGCCCATTGTTGGGTCACGTTTCCTTTTATTAATTTTGGAAACAACATCTGCACATCAATTAATTAGTATATATCAAAGACTTCATTTGAAATTTAAATTACTGAACCTTATTTAATGTATTCGAAAAATATTTAAATAAACTTCATTTATTAGTAAGATGTTTTCATACGAGGACAAAGAAGTAGATCGCTCTAAATCAACCACCAAACAACTTTTAACAAAAGTCATTCTCATAATTATACATATCAACAATATTATGCATACATTAAACAAACGCCAAACTTAAAACTAATTTACACATCAACAGTTCTACCCCACATAATATATTGCCCAACTCAACCATTCACATTTGACATATATATCCAACTATGTAATCCCAACTTTTAGTCCAAGGTAAGTTAACTGTAAACTAAGAATTGTAATGTCTCTTCCCAATCAGATGAATCTAAAATAAAAAATGGTGACTCTATAAAGAATGAACTACATATAAACAATAGCAGACTTTTAGATCAAAGTAAATCTAATACATATGAATCTCAATAAAAAAGAAAAGTTGCACGTTATGAAATATTTGCCAATTTTGAAACTTGACAATGTTATGTACTATATATATACAATTGTTATAACATAATAACTACAACTGATCTCAAATAACACAAATCACTATAGGTATCAAATTAGTATACACGAAAGCACAGAAAACATATGAAGCAGATTCAAGACTATTACCAAGATAAAAAAAATTGAAATGTAAGAATCATAAACCTGTCACTTCATCATCTTCATGTGATGAGTCTTCAGTGTTGTTTGTTGATTAAAGTCCAGTGCCTACTGAATTAGTCAGAAGCCCAGTTGAACCAGTCTGGATGTTAGTTGATTCAGACCGGGGGATAGGAGATTCTCTGAGGGTCATCAGGTTGGGTTTGACTGATGGGTGACTGAGTTTGAGGGGCAGGAGGGGTTTGAGAGATAGGTGATTGAGTTTGGGGGATCAGGTGATTGATTTGGGTGTTGTTGGGCAGGTGGTTGGTTTTTAGTGGCAGGTGGTTGGGATTGAGTGGAAGGTGGTTGGTTTTGAGTGGCAGGTGGTTCGTTCAGACCGTCAGATTTTCTTGTCAGCCTACGGGGTGTGGAGGCATTAAAAGAAGTATGGTTCGCGACATATTGTCGAGGCTTGTTTGCGGTCACTTTCTGTTTCTTCAGTATACCTCCCGGCGCCATTTCTCCGACTAAACAGAACACAACAAATAACATCATGGATCAGCCATTTGATATACAAATAAACAAATAACATTATAATGGATACTAGACACAGTTGGATACTACATTATAAAAAGTTTGTTTAAAGAAATATATTCTGTACATGAGATCTATGATGAACAACACATATATCCGATAATTAGATTATAAAAGAAATATAATTTTTGAACATCAGCATAAATTAAAACCACCAGTGCATTGAAATTATATGTTCGTCATTGAATAATTATTTAGCATCAATCTGTTTTTCATTGCTTGCTTAATTAGCATCAATTAGGTGAAATATTCGCAAACACAACAGCACAGTCAAACACCGTGGGGATGATACAACTCGCATATGGATTAAAAATTGCAAATATTACAAACAAAAAGATCACAAATATTATAAACTAGATTTACTTAATAAATCAAGTTATGTTATATTTCATTTTACACAGAACCTGCTAACAAATGATATACAATAATTTTAGCATCACAATAATCTAAGATCACAGTAACAGATCTCAATACATAATTTTAGCATCATTAATTTTGGAATCATCATAAATGTGATACAAAACTAACATAAGGCTACTACACTAGTTAATGTATTCAAGATAAACATCATGAAACATATTATCTAACATAATTTAGATATACAGTAAGCATGTATATCWAAGATCAGCATAAATGTGATAAAAAAACTATAAAATATTACTACACAATCATATGTATTCCAGTTCAGCATCATAAAAATATATTATGTAGTCACAAATTCAATTTAAAATAAGCATTTATATACTCAAAAGAAAGCAACTGCAAATATATTCTGGCATCGCGATTACAATCTACACTAAGCATATATGTCACTAAGCATACATAATTTTTAAATCAKAATAATCTAAGATGTACATAAATGTGATTCAGAACTAGCATAAATGTACCACATAAGTATTCCAGTAATTTACATAACAATCCACACTATGCATATATATAATTACATAAGTATATATATACTTATCAATCCACACTATGCATAAGTATTCCTGTAATTTACATAACAATCCACACTATGCATAAATGTACCACATAAGTATTCCAGTAATTTACATAACAATCCACACTATGCATTATATAATTACATAAGTATATATATACATAACAATCCACACTATGCATAAATGTACCACATAAGTATTCCAGTAATTTACAAAATAATCCACACTATGCATATATATAATTATAATCCACATAAATGTACCACATAAGTATTTCAATCCACACTATGCATATATATACTCATAACAAACCAACTGCAAACATCTTTTTACATATGATGAACAAATGAATAAGCTGAGAAATTAGAAGAACATATGATTACATATGTAGTAACTGTGAACATAATTACATATGGATTAACAATAATCACTAATTTATTATTCTAGTTTTCAACACAAAAAATCACATATTAAAACCAACTAACCCAAATCTCACACACTTAAACACACATGAACAAACCTTGGCTTGACTGCTTATGCACCACAAGTGGAATGTTTTTTTTTTTGCAATTTGGAGAAGTTATTGGTTTGACCGATTATTTATACGTATACTGGAACTGGTAGATATTTAGATACATGCGAATAACTAAGTATCAATACCCTAATTAGATTATAAGCTACCCAAAATAACTGATGTTTAGGCGCCAAAATAAAAAAAAAGACCCGCCCTTTTTTTTAGACACGACTGAAATTTTTCTTTTTTAGGGATAAGTTTATTTATTTATCAACATATATATCTACAACTAAATTCAGGAAAAATAGGAAATAGGGTTTCCTTAACATGCAAAACACCAGTAAATACGGTCAGTTTTAAAATTTGTAAAATAATCGAATTTTTTTTTAAAATTAGGTCAAGAACATCAAAACCCAAGTAAATTCAGGCATTATCAAGCAATTAAATTTTAAAAGTTAAAACTTTTGGGCAAAAAATTGTAAGGAATTAGGTTAATTAACCTGGACGATCTTCGAGACTCTCAACCCTGATGCGTTTGGAGATTTCCTTATCGAGCAAATCGAAACTCCAATCGGACCATAATTTTTATTGTCGGAGCTACCGCCGAGCAGTGGGTTCACGGGATTCTTGTGGATGGTCCTCATCTCGCATCGCAGAACCGGTGCAAGCGAGCAATTTTAGGCCCGCGGAGGATCTGGTAGAGTTCATGGTGGATTTGAAATGGAAGGGATTTTGAGTGCGGTGAAGATGGCGGATAGGGCTGAATGAGGTCGGGGAGTGCAAGAGGTAGGGTCAAGTACAACAGTTTGACCCTGATTTGATATGTGTGTTGTTAATTAGGTTGGGGGTTGGGTCGCACCCAAACTAGCCTCTTGTCCAAAATTGAAGTAAAAAATTAAAGTTCAAATTATTTTTACTAAGTATGAATTTAATAATAAGTTTCATGTTAATATATATTGTACTATATTAACATTTAAAAATAAGTTTCATGTTAATATATATATTGAAAAAATAACTTRTAGTAATTGTTATTGATTGGATGAGGATTTTAATTTCAACATGCAATATATTATTATCTTCATTAATTAATTAAAAATCATTTTAGAACATATTTATAAATATATTATTTATTAATGTTATTAGTGAATTATTGTGTATAGTGTAAAATGCGATGAGGTGATTGACTTCGAAGGCAGATAGCATAAGTTTTACAGTTTAAATCGAGTCGCTAATGTTTAATGGATTCTTATTAAAGTTGAACATTTATGAACTATGATCTTATTATGCAGTAAAATCATATAGTTTAGACAAAACTATTAAATATCATTAGTTCAAAAACTAAATTTAATGATATTATTTTACAAGACCAAACTTCATTTTTGAACATATAATTATCAATTATATATAATTTAGTAGGTCGTTTGGACAGACGCTTTAATATGTCGGTTGAACAAAAATCTTATAGTGAACATAGATTCACAAGACTTTTTGAAAGTAATATTTTTGTAGTGATTAAAAAACTTACATTTGTATACTAGTGATACAAAATATAAAGTACCAGCTTGTAATTTCATTTATGTCTAATTAATTATAGATAAATCGAAAACATATATGTAAAGTAGCTTTAATTTCTAATTGAACAACTACTATTTTGAATTCTCTAAATTTATTTTAACTAATAACTAAAATAACATATACTTCATAAACTTCAGCTGATATATCTTGAGTATATGTATTATAACATTAATATGACTAAAAAATAATATATGCTGAAGATGTAAAATCATTAATTTGTGGATACTCCGAGTATTCGAACTCTGAACGTACTCTTTTTCACAATTTATGGTCGTACTATCGAAATGATGATGGGATTATAAATATTGGGTTTGTTAGTACGTAGTGTATGTGTACATTATGTGTACGTCTGAAAAATCAAACTAAATCACCCGCTATTTGATTTTGAGTTACCTGATATTAAAAAGAAAGTATTGGATCGATTGCTCAAAGTTGTATAAGATTTTTGAAAACACTCGTACATTTGATAAAAATCAAAGTTCATCTCGATTCGTGTTCTAATCGAATCGACACAAATATAATTAAAACGAAATTACCCGCTATTTGATTTTGAGTTACCTTATATTAAAAGAAAGTATTGGATCGATGTTTTCAAAGTTGTGTAAGATTTTTGAAAACACTCGTACATTTGATAAAAATCAAAGTTCGTCTCGATGCGTGTTCTAATCGACTCGACACAAATATAATAGAAATAAAATTACCCGCTATTTGATTTTGAGTTACATGATATTAAAAGAACGTATTAGATCGACAGTTCAAAGTTGTGTAAAATTTTTGAAAATACTTGTACAATTGATAGAAATCAATGTTCATCGCGATTCGTGTTCTAATCGACTCGACTCAAAAAAAATTCAACCGTCTAAATTTCACTCCTTTATAATCCTAATTTACTAATATAATCAAGAAAGTCTTAGTCTTTTTTCATTAAATATACATTCAATTAAGTAATTTTAACAATTAATTTAATAAACACACTATACCCTAAATTGAATATTTTATTTGAAGTGGTCTAACTATAAACTAAATATAAATTCACCTAACATGGAAAAGTAAGCCAAATATTTTGTCATAGGATTTAGAATGATTTATTATTAATGTAGATGTCAAATTATGTCTTTGATGAATATATATGTATTTGATACAATTATTTATATGTAATAATAATAATAAAATATAAAAAATAAATATGAATAAGCGTAAATAACTATTTAATTGGGTATTAAAAATTAAATTATAAAACATACGAGCAGAAGCTCAATAAACAACTTGAGTTTACTTTATTATTTTTGTGCAAATTGCAATCATAAATAAATAGTTCTAAATCCTAAAGAGTTGTGGGCAGATCATTATTGGAATTATTCTACCAATTTAACTTTTTTGTATTTAAAAAGAAATAGTTGAAATTATTGTGTCACTCATTTTATATAGCATATTCACGATTTCATATATTTCAAGAATTAAAAAGAAACCGGAAAATAGAATTACGTCTACTACACACGAAAGCGACAAATGTATAGTTGATAATATAACTTAAAGGGAATTTTACATGTTTTTCATCTTCAACATGGCATCATCTTCAACAGAACAAAGATTCGTGAAATAAATTAAGTAATATATATGTATACAAGAGTAAAACCCTCGTTTTATTTGCAAAGAAAAAATAAAATAAAATAAAATAAAGAAAATCTGTAAAAAAAAATTGACGTCAAAAAAGATTAAGTGTTTTGTTAAGAAAAAATAAATTCAGCAAAACAAAGATTCGTAAAGTAAATTAAAAAATATATATGTATACAAGAGTAAAACCCTTGTTTTATTTGCAAAGTAGAAATAAAATAAAATAAAGAAAATTTGTAAAAAAAATTAACAAAAAAAAGTGTTTTATTAAGAAAAAAATAACAAAAAAAAGTAATTTATTAAGAAAAAATCAACAAAATAATTGTATACATGCTGGGGTTTGAACCCTGGTGGTTTGATTACAAACCAAACCAAGGTAACAAACCAACTCACCATTCTCAAATCTTTGAAATTTTATGACCTAATATATATAAATCACTTATTTTGGAGGTAAAGCTGTATTTATTGCATAATCTTCAACCTCTGGCGCCACAGAATTCTTTCTTCATTAACCTAAATCGCATGTTACTAGCGCATAAGAAATCCACTCCTTCCCATAAATCTTCCATTCAATCTGCCCACAAATTGGTGACTTAAATTTTTTGGTAATTGAGAAGGTATTGGCGCCGGCCGGGGTCTACTAGCGACGCCAAAATAGTGCTGAAGAATTCTCTTGTCGGGTTGGTGAGTTCAAAATTAAAACTCATATTTTTCAGTATTGTATGAATGATGTCTACTAGCTATTTTTCATTTTTATTTATTGTATTTAGTGTTTTTTGAATGTAGTTGTTAACTATTGTCCATCTGTGAATTCCAATTTTGCATTTGCCACTTATAAAGTATTACTAACAAGAATACATTCGAGAAAAAGAGAGAGCGAGGGGTGAGGTGTGAGGGGATGGGTTATTATTTATTACCTCAATGAAAACTAGTAGAGCTCTGAAACGGGGTGCAGTTTCAAACATGATACTAGTTTAATGTGCAAACCATCCGATGTCGCCTTCATTTCCGGTGTAGACGAATATTGGGTGTTTGGTTTTATGGCCACCCCAATGTTTGTCATTGATCAAATAMCTTTGTTGGAATTTAAGGTAACTAATTGGGTTATAATTGAAGTGATCAAGGATTTGTGTGAAGTACTTTTCCTCGTAGAGTTGAGTAGTTGTTTCTGTAGCAAGAGAGGCTGAAAAAGGGAAACCAGCTGTTTTGTTGATCTTGTTGTTTATATTCATAGCATTAGTTGATGAAAATATACAAGACAACATGAGCAATAAATCGTCTTATTCAGTATGTGTTATTGTCTGAAGTAAGTATGTTTCTACAAATAATTAATTTTCTAGAATCTGATCATTATGTTTCTTATTCACCATTCTCGCTAACACGACGATTGTTTCTACTAAATCTAACAGCATGATCAGTGTGTTTCTCGTAGGCAGCAACTTCAGACAATTATAGCAGAAAGTACTAACTTCATCAATATGCCATCATTATATTAAGAAAATCCCATATAATTATCTGCCTTGTTCTATTGTCTATGCATCAATGTGGGTCCTATTTTAACTTAGAGATATTAAGAAAATCCCATACATGTTCAACTGTGAATTTATCAGATTATGATGCCTCATTATTTTAGTCGATGAAAATGACTTAAATGTAAAAGGCCAATAATTGGATTCCCAGTCTGAATTTATGAGTGGAGGTATTTGGGAAACTTAAACAGGGGTGGGACTGTGGTGACAAGTAGTTTAGTTTCGTTGTTATTAAATGGAAATTGACCGACTTTATGAATTGCGAATGAAAATTACACATTTGTGGACAATTCGGGGACCAAAGTGTAATTTTAGAAATTTGGGAGTGAGAATTGTAATACTCTTTTAAGAGTTATGTTAGATTAATACTATGCATTTGGTTAAAATTTCAGAATGTTTCGAGTTCATTCGACCCTTATTGGAGAGTTACCAAAGTGTAAGGATTAAAATACGATCACCAACGAACCGAGGGCAAAATGAAATCTTGGAACCTAGTGAATGAATTTCAAGTTTTTGTTCGAAGGACTAACTTAATGCAATATTTTTACCTTATCAGCCAATTTAAGAATTTTTTTCGAGTTCATTCAGATTTTGCCAAACAATTAAGCGTAAAATGTCGAATTGGAAGGGCTTGGATGTGATAACAATAACATGAGCAAGGGCAGATCTATGGTCATGCTTGAGGGGGCCATGGCCTCCCCGAAAAAATTTAAAATTGATAATATGATAATGATTTTTCATTTATATATAGGTTATATAAAAATTGCCTCCCCAAAAATATAATTATTCTGATTGGTGTGGTGGTTTGGGTTCCCAAATTCATTTTTTAATGTTCACAGTTTTCATTGTTTCATTTCAGTCCGTCTTTTTTCTTTTTTTATTCCCCCTCTCCTGTCTTCTCTTTCTTTTTCTTTTTCCCCGTTAACCTCTTCCAACTGCCTGAACACCTCTTAAATTCTATTTTGTTGGTTTACGAGGAATAGAAAAAAAGAAATTACTCATTATAAGGAAAAAAACATGACGAGATCAAACATCAAATTATTTTTTATAAATTTGAAATATCTTCAGGACTTTATTTTGTAAAGACTCAAATTGTATAGCTTTTAAGAAATATTGCCATATTAGTTTCTTTTATACTAATTGCACCCTGTAGGGTGTATTTGTAATTCTTATAGTGACTCTCGCTCTTTACCAAATTACTTTTACTTCGTAGTACGTGGTCTCCCCAAATTTAGAAACCTGTATCCGATCTTGAACATGAGTACTTAAGCACCCTAATCGAGTGTGTTAAAGTATAAATTATTTATATCTAAAGTAGGACCTTAGTTTCTTCATTTCCACATTTTAACTCGAAACACAAATTTCACATAATAGTTTGTTAATTTCCACATTTTAGCTGAAAAAACAAATCTCACAAAATAGTGACCTCTTAGGTCTTAGAGACTTTTTAGTCCGTGTCGTTAAAAAATTATTTTTTTTCTAAACCCCTTCCATTTAAACTTTGATTAACTGAAATTGTCTGGTCAATTGGTATTCACATTTTAGATTTTGTCGCATTCACAAAATTATGCTTAGGCGAATCGGTATTTACCTTTCTCATTTGTCGCTTTATTTCACCGAGATTAATTTATCTTGGTTGCAATGGGCTTTGTGGCATTGTTACTTTTTGCTAGGACTTCAATGCATCAACGGGCGATTATCCGAAGCGGCCACTTGTGGGCCCCGGGCATATTATGCCCGCACCCATTCATTTTTTTAATTCTAAAGAAATTTAAAAAAATCAAAAAAATTTAAAAAAGAAAAATATAACATTTAAAAATCCGAGAAAAAATAAATAAAAATCAAAAAAACTAATAATCGATAACTTTTAATTTAAGAATAAATACAACAATTAATTAAATTCAAAAAATAAAAAAAAAATCAAAAACAACATGTAAATTTTGGATAAATCAAGAAATTAAAACAATATATATATATATATATATATATATATATATATATATATATATATATCATAACTACCTGACTTTATTTAAATATTTTTGAGGGTTTTTTGAGATTCTATAGATTTATTAAATGGCATTTAGATTTATTTTTGAATTAATAATTAGTTTTTAAATCTTGTTTTAATCATCATTATATTAAGAGAATCCCATATAATTATCTGCCTTATGACAATTTTCTGAAGTTTGATTCCTTTAGAATAATATCCATTTTTTCATTTTTTCCCATAGATAATTATGGGTGTGATTTTCCTGGTAGGTTGATATTTTAATTATTCATGTATGCTTGTTGATATTGTTCGTGCCGTGTATTATTATCGACTTTTGGGCTGCACTGTAATGGATCAATGACTCTTTTATTATTTTATGTTATAGGAACTATCATTGTAAAATCCCGAGCTGAAAATGGACAAGAGTTGGATGCATGCTGCCAGATATACGTCTTCTTATGTGGATGGAGTTAATGAGTTTATACAGTTTGTTGAATCACATATGGGTAAGGAGTGCAATGTTCGATGCCCATGTGTACGCTGTTTGAACTTAATATTTGAAGACCAACAAACAGTGAAAGATCATATTATGCTTCGGGGGATGGATCCAGGTTACATCACATGGTTTTATCATGGTGAATCGAATGCAAGTTATCGAGGAAGTACACATACTAATGAGGATATTGAAATTGACGACGAGCCTTTGGATAAATATAGGACAGACGATGAAGACGATGGTGTTGATGACATGTTGCTGGACCTCGGCAAGCAATACGATCAAGAAGACAATGTTGGTGGTGTTCCGGCATATCTCGAGGAGCTTATGGATGGTGCCAAGATGGAACTATACCCTGGATGTAATAAAATCTCGAAGACATCTTTATTATACAATTGCTCCACTTGAAAGTGTATAATAAGTTGAGTAATAAAACCGTCGATATGCTTTTCCGCTTGATGAAATCCTCTTTTCCGGATGGTGAGACACTTCCAAGTACGTATTATGAAGCTAAAAAAGTTTTGCGTGAGCTAGGATTGGGATATGAATGAATTCACGCATGCAAATATGACTGTGCTTTATTTTGGAAAGAGAATGAAAAAATGGAGGCGTGCCCTGTTTGTCAGGCTTCTCAATGGAAACTCAACGATGGTGTGGGGAAGAGGTTACCGCACAAGATTTTAAGATATTTTCCATTGAAACCAAGGCTCCAAAGCCTTTTCATGTCCCATAAAACATCAAAAAAGATGGTGTGGCACACAGAAAAACGAGTCGATGATGAATATATGAGGCATTCGGCAGATTCTGCAGCATGCAAACACTTTGATAAAGAGTATTCCTGGTTTGCAAATGATCCTAGAAATGTTAGACTAGCTTTAGATGCAAATGGTTTTAATCCATTTGGAAACATGAGCACCACGTACATCATGTGGCCAGTCATTCTAGCCCCGTTGAATCTTCCCCCTTGGGATTACATGAAAGATCCATTCCTTTTCTTGTCTTTGCTGATTCCGGGCAAGAATTCACCTGGGAAAGATATTGATGTTTACTTGCGGCCATTAATCGAAGAGTTGAAAGAATTGTTCGTTGTGGGGGCAGAGACCTTTGACGTTTCTTCAAAAAAAAAATTCTATTGCGTGCTTCGATTTTGTGGACAATAAATGACTTGCCGGCATATGGCGACATATCCGGGTGGAGTACTAAAGGGTACATGGCCTGTCCAGTTTGTAATGACCAAACCTATTTTGTGCGACTACGTAGCAAGATAGCTTACATGGGACATCGTCGTGAATTACCGAAAGATCATGCGTGGAGGAAATGTAAGAGGTTCAATGGTAAAAATGAAGACGGTGTGTGTTAGTGCAGCTAGAGAGACTGCAAAGTCTAATACCAGGGAAGCATGGAAACAACAAGAAAAGGAAGCGGGAGCCCGAGGAGTTAAATTGGACCAAGCGTAGCATTTTTTTTTTTTGATTTGCCCTATTGGAGTAAGTTGAAATTACGGAATAATTTAGATGTAATGCATATCGAGAAAAATATATGTGAGAGTATATTAAGAACCTTGATCAGTGTAGATGGGAAAACAAAAGATACGATGAAGGCGAGGCTAGATTTAGAGGACATGCAAATTCGTGAGGAGTTGCACTTAGTCAGGCGAACTAATGGAACATGTGTGATGCCAGCTGCTTGTTATGTTATGTCAAAGAAAGAGAGATAAGACTTCTATGAGTTTATAAAGTCTGTTAAATTTCCGGATGGGTATGCTTCCAATATCTCTCGTTGTGTTAGTTCAAGCGACCACAAGTTACTGGGTTGAAAAGTCATGACTGTCACGTACTTTTACAACAAATACTTCCTGTCGAGATTTGTGGATCCTTAAATAAGGAAGTGTGTGAGGTACTGACCGAGTTAGGTCATTTTTTTCAACACTTGTGCTGCAAGAAGTTGAAAAGAAGTGAATTGGAGAAAATGAGAGAAGATATTTGCTTGATTTTGTGTAAACTTGAAAAAATATATCCTCCAGCTTTCTTCGACGTCATGGTTCGTTTGCCTATTCATTTACCGGATGAGGCATTGCTTGGTGGCCCAGTTCAATTCAGGTGGATGTATCCCATTGAACGGTAATAATATTAAATGATGAACTTTTAATTGCATCTGAACTTATATTTCTACCATGCCGATTATTATATATATATTTTATTGGCTTTAAAAAAATTGTAATTTAATCAAACTTTATATTTGTCATCATGCTGACTTTTTTTTCCCGATAGATTTCTATGTGGCTTGAAGCAGAGTGTGCGCAATAAAGCTCATCCCGAAGGATCAGTGGCTGAAGCATACATCGCAAAAGAGTGTTTAACATTTTGCTCGATGTACTTATAGGGAATTGAAACTAGATTTGATCGACAAACGGGGGAGGGAAATGATCTCTCTTGGTAGCCGCTTAAAACTTCTTAAAATCGATCAACATCCTCCAACCCATTGTAGCCCTTGTGGCCAACAACCTTCCTTCTTTATCCTTAAGAGCTAACAAGCCGCTCGTCTTGGGCACCAAGTCAATGGGCTTCACCCACTCGCTTTTGGACATTACGAACATCAAGACCTCCAATAGCAACCTCATCATCCCGGCTCTCACCATGTCTCCAAGACTCGAATTCAAAGCGCTAACTCCCTCAACCAATCCCGATATCCAATCAATAGCACTTTTAAGAACATGACCATTATGCATATTCGGACCATGAACGGGAATGCCATTACCACCATACGGGGTGGGACTCGGATATCCACCCCCCACATTTCCACTTGGAGTCGTAGTCGGCATAGGATTGGAATGAAAAACGGGAGGGGCTCCATATGGGCCGGGCTTCGGGCGACACATATTCGAATTATAATGAGTAGTATCATAGCCATACGGGCCGGAAGTCGGGCTATGCGTATTCGGAGAATATTGGAGGAGCATCATAGCCATATGGGCCGGAAGTTGGGCTTTTGCACGTTCGGAGAGGAATATGAAGCTTGCAGTTCGGATAGGAATTTGGAGCTCCATAACCATTCACGCCCAAGAAACTATTAAACCCGACATGGGTTTGCACCATGCCCTCCCATGCCGGGTTGCCCATATCCATATCCATCATTGGCAACGTGGTTTGCACCATGCCCTCCGACGTTGCCATACCCATTATACAACATCTCATTCCCAACATGGTTTGCACCATGCCCTCCCATGTTGGGAATGTATATGTTCTTAAAAGTGCTATTGATTGGATATCGGGATTGGTTGAGGGAGTTAGCGCTTTGAATTCGAGTCTTGGAGACATGGTGAGAGCCGGGATGATGAGGTTGCTATTGGAGGTCTTGATGTTCGTAATGTCCAAAAGCGAGTGGGTGAAGCCCATTGACTTGGTGCCCAAGACGAGCGGCTTGTTAGCTCTTAAGGATAAAGAAGGAAGGTTGTTGGCCACAAGGGCTACAATGGGTTGGAGGATGTTGATCGATTTTAAGAAGTTTTAAGCGGCTACCAAGAGAGATCATTTCCCTCCCCCGTTTGTCGATCAAATCTAGTTTCAATTCCCTATAAGTACATCGAGCAAAATGTTAAACACTCTTTTGCGATGTATGCTTCAGCCACTGATCCTTCGGGATGAGCTTTATTGCGCACACTCTGCTTCAAGCCACATAGAAATCTATCGGGAAAAAAAGTCAGCATGATGACAAATATAAAGTTTGATTAAATTACAATTTTTTTAAAGCCAATAAAATATATATATAATAATCGGCATGGTAGAAATATAAGTTCAGATGCAATTAAAAGTTCATCATTTAATATTATTACCGTTCAATGGGATACATCCACCTGAATTGAACTGGGCCACCAAGCAATGCCTCATCCGGTAAATGAATAGGCAAACGAACCATGACGTCGAAGAAAGCTGGAGGATATATTTTTTCAAGTTTACACAAAATCAAGCAAATATCTTCTCTCATTTTCTCCAATTCACTTCTTTTCAACTTCTTGCAGCACAAGTGTTGAAAAAAATGACCTAACTCGGTCAGTACCTCACACACTTCCTTATTTAAGGATCCACAAATCTCGACAGGAAGTATTTGTTGTAAAAGTACGTGACAGTCATGACTTTTCAACCCAGTAACTTGTGGTCGCTTGAACTAACACAACGAGAGATATTGGAAGCATACCCATCCGGAAATTTAACAGATGTTCTTAAAAGTGCTATTGATTGGATATCGGGATTGGTTGAGGGAGTTAGCGCTTTGAATTCGAGTCTTGGAGAGACATGGTGAGAGCCGGGATGATGAGGTTGCTATTGGAG
>BMAC01000803.1:475210-489634 GCA_014905375.1 Phtheirospermum japonicum | reverse complement strand
GTTTAATGTATGCATAGTATTGTTGATATGAATAATTATGAAAATGAATTTTGTTAAAAGTTGTTCGGTGGTTGAGTTGGAGCAATATATTTCTTTGTCGTCGTATAAAAACAACTTACTAATAAAAAATTTGATTATTTAAACATTGGTCGAATACATTCAATAAGGTTCAGTAATTTAAATCTCAAATTCAGTCTTTCACATATACTAATTAATGGATGTGCAGATGCTCTTTCCAAAGTTGCTAAAAGGAAACGTGGTCCAACAATGGGCAAAGGCATCATGAAGTCATTCGACAAGTTTTCGGGGGAAAAATGAAGATAGAGGTTGATCCAATGATTGGAAGACCTAAAAGTCGAGTGCAATCTGCTAAGTTCTCAAGTCAGATTGGGGTAGTGACACGGGATGTCCTTCCGGTGCCGAGGAAGTGGAAGGAGGTGGATGTAGAGAAGAGTCTGGGGCCAAGCATTGACCATATACAGGTAGTGTTTTTAAACTTTCTTATTTTGATGAATTTTAATCTTGTATCGGCTTAATGATACATCGTTGTTGTTCAATGCAGATTCATATGGATGTCAATCTAGAAAAACCGGGTGTCAAACAGTGCGTGATTGACAGAATTCAGTCAAGTTCCCGACAACTGCATTACAGGCTGCACAAGCATTACTTGAAGTACCCTAACATTGAGGAGGCTAAGAACAATAGGCCACGTTCTTGTCATGAGCAACAGAACTGGGAATCGTTGTGCGACCATTTCAAYTCAGHCGATTTCAAGGTAATATAATTCAAAACAAATACTTTTGTTTATATAGTATGATATATATCATATGTATGTTTCTGCCATGAGAATATTAATATTTGTGTTTTTTGCAGAATCGAAGCGACGCTAATACGAAAAATCGGAAAAAACTGTGAGCTTCACATATTACAGGCCGAACTCCTTTCACCGTACTTCAAAATGAATTTGTAAGTGTTACCAATATTTTTACAACAAAATTTTTAGATATATCCGTTGCCCGTTAGTAAAATCAATGTTGTGAAGTTTATTGCGATATAAAGGAAAAATCGTTGACAATGATATATAAATTAAATCCACTTAAGTRCGATGAAATGTACATTTCAGTATTAAGTTTATTCCTTCTTGGTGCAATTTTTATATTTCTGTTCTGAATTTGTTTTATTTTCTTTTTTGAATGCTGATTAGTCAGAGAAGGAGGTCGATGAATGCGACATTATCGAACTTTACAAGCGCACGCATTATACGGTGAAAGGTGGTTGGTCAAGTGCTGAGGCGGGAGAAAACTGGGTAACTAACTAACTAACACATGCTTTTTATAATCCAACTTCGTTAATGATAATGTTATTATTATTATACTTACGTCGATGTGTTTTTAGGACGAGATGGTAGCAATGAAAGAAAAGTACGTCGAAGAAGGGATTGAGATCATAGAACAGGAGATAGCAATTGAAGTTCTTGGCCATGCCTCTGGTTATATCAAAGGCATTGGTTATGGACCGAAACCTCCAGGAAAACGCCCTAATTCGAACACCCAACTACTGCAAAAGGAACTGGCAGACACTCGAGGAAAGCTACATGAGTCGGAAGGTCAAGTGATGGAGCTCAAGAATGAAGTCGGTGATTTGAAAAACCAATTGACTCAGCAAGGCGAGTGCATCAACAGGCTTATGGCCTTCATGAGAGCAAATGAGTCTGCTCCGGGTGGGGATGCTTCGGGTGGGACCTGATCCATTATATTACACGTAAGTCGGAATTTTCAGTTTTAATTTTGTGAACTTTGTATAGTGTTTCAACAATTATTTGATTATAAACTAATTTAGTATAAGTTTTAAATATGCAGGCGGTCTGATCCCACAATTATTTTTGTTTGGCAATGTTGACATGTGGAGAAAGTGATGCAGAAGTCTTGCTTTATGAAGTAACTATTTTGGTTTAGTTTATACTTCGAGGTCCTTGTTTTCAATATTCAAATACATTGGTCATCTAATTTGGTGTGTGTACTGTGGATATTTGAAGTTATTATTTTGTTTAGTTGCAAGTGTTGTGGTGTATGTTCGAAATCGTCTAAGAAATATTTTRTAATATTCTTATCATTATATTGTAATGATAAATTCTCTTTTGCTTTCATTTTAATCGTTATGATATTTATTCCTTACAAACGACTAATGACAAATTAATGTAGGACAATTTACGTCGTCATGAAAATAAATAATCAAATCGTGTTCACTCAATTATTACAACTTTAGCGTCACATAAATTTGTCACTTTAATAAATCATTTATGATGATTGGTTTGTCACCATATGTACCCATTAGATCATCATCGAACAAATACCTTTCGTGATGATTATAATATTCGTCATATATTTTTAGTTTTTTCGTGACAAAATACATCGTCACCTTTCATAGTAAATGGTGACACATTAGTTTGTCATTGTAAATATAGATGTTCAGTGACGGTTAATATTGCGTCACTATAAAACAAATCTATCATGACGAATAACATTATATTTAGTAAATGTTTAATACATATCATGACAATATTAGCGTCATTATAACCCAGAAAACAGTTGTCACCGTAGTTATGTTTGTCACGGAAAGTCAAATGTTATGATGACAAATTAAGTGTTCGTCATTGAGAATGGTAACATACGGTGACAAAACCGATCTTCTGATGACGATATTTCAATCACTTACATGACGAATTCAGCGTCACCAAATAGTATAATCTATGATGACAATTTACATGACCGTCATCGAAACCGAACATTTCGTGACGCGCTAAAAAAAATTGTCACTTTCACCAATGGTGACATCAATACTATGACAACCTCTTTGACGCTCAATTTTCGTCACCGTTTCTCTTCAGTGACGAAAAAACAGACTTTTAGTGACGAAATGTATCGTCATCGAACAACAGATTTCTTGTAGTGAAAGGAGATATTGAATTAGACAAAATATAATAAAAAGAAATATTAAATTAAGTAGCTATTAGGCTCGGATGAAACCTAAGCAATCGAAAAATCAGAACTTTTTATTTGTCAAATGAAGCATGCGAAGTAGACATACGCATATTATGCGGGATTTGAAAAAAGAGTAATATTTATTAAAAATACCAAAAGAATAATACTGAAAATGGTACATACAAATCGTAACACTATTTGTTATATTTTTAAAATAAATATTTTTTACATACAAATCAGAACATTACTTGTTCTAATTACAGTAAGACTGACTTTCAAAGTTAAGAAATTCTCAAGTTTTTTACCGTGAGTTACGAAATTAGTTGTATCAAGAACATTATTTGTTTTAATCACAATGCGACTTATTTTCAGAATAGATAATTTTCAAGCTTTTTTAACCTTGAGTCACGAAGTTATTTGTAAAGTATATTGAGTTTGAAAAAATGTAAAATATACAACACCCGCGTGTTACATGTGAATATGTAATATAAAAAATTAGGATTTATAAGGAACTGATAATTCTATTGGAAAAACGTAGTGCATCTAACTTGTAATATATGTAATATTATTTTATTTTCTATTTTTTTTCTGCGTAAGATACAAATTTGTTCGTATAGATATATAATATGTATATCAATGATTATATTGGAATTAGATAAAGAGATTTAGAATATATTTAATATTTATTTTTCTAGGCATTAGTATTATGTTATTTTTTTTGTTTCACTTTGTTTTTATTTTTTGTTTGGTATAACAATAGTTTGTTATTTATATTTTTAATGTTATTTATAATTTATTATATTTTTGAAGAATATAACTTATTATATTAGGATTAGTTAAAAGATTATTTCCCTTTTGTAATAACTTTATATAACTCATATTTTTCTTAAATAAATATTTAGAATTATAATAAAATTATTTCAACTTTTATTTTAAATAAAAATCAATTCAACTTATATAGATTTCTTCTAATTAGATATAATTTATTTATATTTTTATATTAGAAGTAAGATATTGAATTTGGCAAAATATGTTTAAAAAAATATTAAAGTAGGTAGAATATAATAAAAAAGAAATATTGAATTAGGCAAAATATAATATTAGGAAAGTATTAAATTAGGTACAATATAATAAAAGAAAAAAAAAATACTAAATTGGATTAATATTAGGCTCGGATGACACCGAAGCACCAACAAAAATTTTAAAGCTAACGAAGCCTGGAAAACAGACACATAGAATAGGAGGATTTTGCATTAATATATAGGAGAAATATGATTTAATAGAAAAAATATATCTAATTCTATTTAGAAGGAGGAACAGAACACAAAAACGTGTATGATGTGGATATTTATAGTTCGATGTTTTAGTTATTTATGGTTACCTCAAATAATTGTATGAAGTAAATAAAATCCTGATTAGAGTCGGTCACTTATTAATTATTATTAGATTATGTTTCTTATTCTTTTAGTTTCATATTATTAGGATTTTGTTTTAGGTAGTTTAATTAATTATATTATTAAATTATGAAAAGGTAAATAGTTTATTAGGACTCAAATTATTAGGCTATTTATTTTAAATTATTTTATTAATTATATTATTGAGGTTAGTATAATATGATAATGTAATTAAAAATTAATTATATTATATTTCTTATTTTTCGAGATTCATACAAAACCAATAAATAAATAAATAAATAAAGATAAATTATATAATATGAGGCATAAATTGTATTATTATATTATTATATTATGTTTCTCGCATAATAATATGGTTGTTTTGTTTCCTTTATTATTATCTTGAATTCATCATTCGGTTGATTATGTTTCTTTCATTCTTTTTTTTCATATTATTAGAGTTTTATTTTAGGTTGTTTAGTATTTTATTTTAAATTGTTTAATTAATTATATTATTGAATTATGAAAAGGTAAGTAGTATACTATTAGGACTTCCTATTTCTCCTAATTTATTAATATATAATAATAAAAATATAATGAGGCTCGGATGACGTAAGCAACCGAATCACCATAATTTTTATTTTTTAAACGAAGCATACGAAGTTGACACATAGGATAGAAGGATTTTCCATTAATATATAGGGGGAGATGTGATTGTTACACCATCATTGAATTGAGTGATAGTAAGAAAGGATTTGGAAGCAATTAGCATATGAAGCAAATCAGGTTGTTCTAAGTTTGATTTTGTTAATAAATATGATTTGATTTGTTCTCATGTTTTCATTGATTGCATAAGTAAATTTCTAAATAACACACTACTAGAATCGATTTTTTTTTAATGTTTCTTGTAGCTCTATTTTGTTCTATTTATTTATTGTAGTGAAATTATTAGGATTAGGCTTGAGGGGTATTTTCGAGGGCATCACTTCGTGTCAAATTGTTGAGCTACCTAAATATTTGTTGTCATTGTAATGTGTGGTCACGAGTCCAAATGGGTCTGAAACGAGGAGACTAGGCCACTTCAACAAGGGTGTAATCGATTCCTTCTTATTACACTCGTCTTGTTAATTAAGTCTCCCTTTTTCTTTAATTAATTAAGCTATGTTGGTTATGTTAATCAAATCAGCCACATTGTTATTATTTAATTAAGTTTTTTGTTGCTTAAGTTTATTTGATTGCATAACTAAAACAATGGTAGTGACTTGTTGATGAAAGTAGTCTACAAAGAAGCGGCTCAATTAAGTGTTGTTGATCTTGTACTAATCTGAATTGGAAGGTTATTGAATAATAAAAGATAGCTTTGAGTACTAACTATTAACGAGTTGTTGGGTTATAATCTGTAAAGTAGCTGTAGAAATAGAAGGAATAAATAGTGTACGACGGATACCTAATTGATGCACTTGTGATATAATCAGATACTATTATTGTACTCGTGCGTCGATAATTCTTTATTTTATTTGATCTAAAATAAAAATAATTGATTTGAATGTATTAAAATATTTAAATAAGTAATTGTATATATGTATACTTAAGTTATATATATATATATATATATATATATATATATATATATATATATATATATATATATATATATATATATATATAATCGCTCCCCATATATAAATTATTTATATATCATTTAAAGATCGAATAGTATTGAAAATGATATAACCTGATTCATACAAGAATTGTTATTAAACGAAATGTACTTTATAAATTATAAAAAATTTCCTTATACACAACATTTGTACTTTTGTTACTATGTTTATTCTCATCATCGTCGATCACTATTTTTAAACTCTTACAATTGATCACCTTGATATTAGCCTATACAATATGATCGCCATGTTTTTTAATAACCAATATTACACAACACAAGGGAATGTTCAATATTTCTCAACAACATGAGTGGAATTCTAATTTTTAGTTTTAGCTCATAATTCATCAATTCATAACATTTAATGGTGTTTAGAAACTTTGGTGAGTGGACGTCCTACAATATGTCAATGTTTGAATCGAATTTTCATGCACTAACAGAGCTAAGATATAGTTTGTATTCTCCATCATTTTATGATATCGTATATTTATTAATCAAATCGACGACATCAAGTGTTGGGGAAATAATAGCACGACCCTCCAAATAAGCGAAGAATTCAGTAGCTTTTTTGAAATTGTGGATATGCATTGGCCACAATTGATGGAACATGGTCACCATCATCTTTCAATAATAGATAATCAGGTTCAATTTGAACGATACCAAGGTTTGGTCCTCCAACTATTTCATCTCCTATACTATTTATCGAATTGACAAATTTCTTTAACTTGATACAATCGATATCTGAATTGTGATTTTGCGGCAGCACATTCTTGGTCTACTTCAAAACTATGCAATGAGTGCATAAATGAGAAGATTTGATCACCATGTGAAAAATGTTTGGTCTAGTGCCTTTTAGAACAACCGGCAAAATTTGATGAAAATCTCCACCAAAAATTATTATTTTGTTACCAAGTGAAAGCTGCATATTATAATTTTTTGCGTTCTCATCACGTCTTTCAATGTTTTTTCCAGAGTTTCAAAATGATGTATATGCATCATTAGAGATTCATCCCAAATAATGAGATGCGCATCTACCATTAATTTTGCAAGTGGAGTACCATTAAAGATTGAAATCTTGGTGAATATTAAAAGGAACTCTAAATCTAGAATGGATAATTCTTCCTTTCGAGAGAAGAAGATAAGTTATGTCGTTAGATATTACATTAAGAACAATTCAAATATTAGATTTAACAGTTGTAGAAAGTGTCCTCTGAAATTGATTCAAATCAAAAGTATTGAATCGTAATAATATTTGATAAATAACATGTTGATAGCCAATAAAATAAATACTACATTGTATTGCATTGTGCAATTTTGCATATTTTAATTAAAAAAGTTGTCAAATAGTTTTTGAAAAAAAGTGACAAATTTGATATTATTGGACTTACAATAAAAACCAAAATAACATATACAATATACATATACATACATACATACAAATATTCACACACACACACACACACACACACACACACACACACACATATATATATATATATATATATATATATATATATATATATATATATATATATATTAAAAAAACTAAATCATCATTAATATTAAATATTATTTATGAGATCAATTCAAATAAAAAAGTATTGAATAGTAATAATATTTGATAGATAACACGTTGATAGCCAATAACATAAATACTAAATTATGTTGTCATTCTTATTCAATTTAATTTAATTTAAAAAAGTGGTCAAATTACTTTTGAGAAAAACTGACAAATATAATATTATTGGACTCACAATAAAAACCAAAATAACATAAAAGTGATTATATATATATATATATGATCTTGTTAATATTAATTAGGGTATTTATATTAAGTAAATTCCTACATAATTTAAAAAAGAAAAATAATCCTACATGACCTTTTTCTCTCTTACATGGTTTTATTATTATTATTATTATTTTCACTGTCCAGCATGGATTGTAGGTCTGCTACAATTTCGTGTGAATATAATTGTTTTCCTCCGCACAGTGAGCATATGATAGTATAAGTATTAAATTAAATATAAATATAAAATTATGTTGAAGCGATTAGTATGAAAAATATAAATGCATCCCTAATAGAATAAACTCTATTTTTGAACTTCAATCGAAATTAAGTATAACATGAATGCTTTCAAAATTATTGTGTTTAGCAACATTTTCTTACAAATGCGACCTTGCCCTTTCTTTGTTTTGGAATTAGTTGATCTTTTTTCAAATCTATTGTAATTGATATCATACTGTTCATTTCACTTAATGTTGGGTTTGCACTTGTGTTTGTTTTACGCGATTCTTGAAATAATAGTAAAATACATTATTAGATCAATTCAAATAAAAAAGTGTTGAATCGTAATAATATTTTATAAACAACATGTTTATAGCCATTAAAAATAACATCAAATTATATTGTATTGTGCATTTTTGTACAATTTAATTAAATAAAGTGATCAAATTATTTTTGAGAAAAAATGACGAATTTGATAATGTTGGGCTCGGGAAAAAACGAAAAACGTAAAAAAAAAAAAAAAAAAAAAAACTCGAAATAAAAATAACATATAAGTGATTATATATATTATAATATTAATTTTTATTTTTTTTAATGGTAATTCGAGTATCTATCCTTATTATGTTAAGAAGATTCCTACATAATTAAAAGAGAAAAACTAATCATAGGTGACTTTTAACTGTTCAACATTGATTGTAGGTCTGCTACAATTTTGTGTGAAAATAATTTATTTCCTCCGCACAATGAGAAAATGATGGTATAAGTATTAAATTAATATTGAAATGATATTGAAGCGATTAGTATCTAAAATATAAATGCATACCTAATAGAATAAATTCGATTTTGAACTTCAATTGAAATTAAGTATGATATGAATGCTTTTAAAAATTTACTGTGTTTAACAACATTTGTTTTCAAAGGCGGCCTTCTCCTTTCTTGTTTTGGAATTAGTTGATATTTTTCCAAATTTATTGTAGTTGATATCATAGTGTTCATTCCACTTGGTGTTGGGTTTGCACTTGTATTATTTTTCGCAGTTTTTGAGATAATAACAAAACACATTATTTTATGAGATCAATTCAAAAGTTGTAATAATATTTTATAAATAACATGTTGATAGCCAATAAGAATAATATCAAATTATATTGTATTTTGTATTTTTTACAATTTAATTAAATAAAGTTCTCAAATAATATTTGAGAAAAAATGATAAATTTGATATTGTTGGACTTGCAATGAGAAATATAATGAAAAAAGTAAAAAAAAAAACTCAAAATAAAAATTAAAATAATATATAAGTAATTATATATATATATATAATATTAATTCTTATTTTTTAATATTAATTAGAGTATCTATCTTAATTATGTTAAGAAAATCCCTACATAATTAAAATAGAAAAATAATCATATTTGACTTTTTAATTAAAAAAAGAAACCAAATCACCATTAATATTTAATAAGGTATCTATCATAATTATGCTAAGAAAATTTTTACATAACTAAAAAAAGAAAATAATCCTACGTGGCATTTTTCTCTGTCATATTCATCTTTTATTCTCTCTCCAGACCTCTATTTTAATATATATATATATATATATTATATATATATATATATATATATATATATATATATATATATATCTGTGTGTGTGTGTGTGTGTGTGTGTGCAAAGGAAGTGGACCTCTTAACATGCAGCAATCTTAGTGCAATTTTTTTTAACTTTTTAATTGGTCTTGGTTTATTACACTATTTCAGTGTTGGAAACATTTTCCCTTGATTATAATAAATGCAAAATTATTTGTTTTCCTTGTGTACATTTCATTTCAAATTTGGAATATATATTAGAAAATATATCCAGCCTGTTGTTGGCAATTTATTAGGTGCATCGGGGGCATCTTGCTAGGTGTTCCTGTATTACGTGATGATATTATGACAGTTATACGTGATGATATATGGTATTTATACGTGATGATATTTGACAAAAATTTAGAGTTTAGGGTTTACTTTTCCATTTTAGGGTTTAGTTTTACATTTTAGGGTTTAGTATTCCATTTTTAGGGTTTAATATTTCATTTTAAGGTTTAGTTTTTGTTTTTTTTTTCATTTTAGGGTCCCGACAAAAAAATTATCATTTCCACCAGTTATATGTGATGATATGTGCCATTTATATGTGATGATATATGATATAAATTTAGAATTTAGAGTTTAATATTCAATTTCAATTTTTAGTTTTTCATTTTAGGGATTAATTTTCCATTTTTATGATTTAGTTTTTGGTTTTAGGTTTATTTTTTTAATTTTAGAATTTTAAGTTTTAGATTTATAATTTCAATTATTTGTGATGATATGTATCGGTTATATGTAATGATATGTACCAGTTATATGTGATGATATATGTCAGTTATATACGATGATAAGTTAAAATACAGGGTGCACCTTACAAGGTGCACCTGGGTCCATGGTATACTCTCTCGTTGTTGTTTGGTATTACTTGTGATTCTTAATATTACAGTTTAATTAATGTAGAACGATTTGTTTTTAAGTGAGTCTTTTCTTATGGGTTGTAGAAATAAAAAGTCCCACGTTTATTTTGTATGAGTTTATTATTGTGACCGATATAGAAAGTAATTTTAATATCCCATATAAAAAGTCAATTGTGTTAAACGGTGTAAAAGATCAATTGTGATGTTACATTTTGGTTTTCTATAGCACTTTGTGCATGCACTGTACCATCAATCATTGATAAAAGAACCAATTATAGTAAATATCCAAAACATACATAGCTATATTTGAAATAGTACATTATTAAAAAATTAGTCATCAAAATTTTTTTAAGAACAACACAACTCTAAAATAAAATCACATCATCGACTGTATACAAATAATCGATCGGGTGAAAAACAACATTGTCGATGGCAATCTCATCAACCTCTGTACGCGAAAACATTAAACTACCACGACTAATACTCTTAGTTTGATTGATGGAGCCCTTTTATTGAAATTCATAATTTAAAAAATAGTACATAAATTATAAATAAGGTATTAGCAAATACTTATTAAACTATACATAAAGCTAAAAATATACCTGCATTTAAAATTAAAAATTTCCGACACAGAATTAGAGGTAATCAATTTCGTCATCTCAAATGAATTTGAAAGTGTAACGATATTTACAAACAACAAAACCAATATTTTTATATCAAGGAATAGGAATAATATACAATAAATTTAAATAATAATTCAACGTAACAAACACTTTTAAATTCAACAAACTTATAAAACATAATGAAACGGATTCGTATTGAAATTAAAGACATATCAAAAAGTGAAAAACACAGTTCAATTCATAAATCAGTATAGAAATTAAAAACATACATAAAACTTTCAGCGCATTCCCAGCTTATCAAACATATACAATCAATAACAACAAAAAGACAATCAGCCCAAACATATTACCTCTATAGACCTTTGCACAACACATTTGTAAAATCACAGCCAGAGGTTCCACGGGAAGACCGCTTTTAAAAGTCAAAATTGGATCAATGTACTCGTCCGTACAACTAATTCGACGGCCACTACAACACCAAATGATTACAAAGTTTGATTACTAATTAATATAAATACAAAAACAATCATAAAAAATTAATATTTTTAATAATGTTTTATGCAAAACACTATAATTGAAATTTATGTTAAATTTTCGAGAATAATCCCAATCAATCGCGCCCGTCGTCCACCTATTAAATCTTTTCTCCTGGTAGTTATGAATCTCGAATACCCTTTCCAAAATATGTATATCAAATAGAATTATTAAAGAGATTCATCCAAAATAAAGATCGCATACCATTGAATATATTGCTTAACGATAGGAGTACTTAAAGAAACTAACCAAACAACATGGTCCCATCAACTTTGTCAATGTCGTTGAGTATTGAAAAAGTACGAAAATCAAATATGTAATTAGGGATACAATCATCCACTCACATCGACAAAAAGCATTTTAGCTTGGAAAACAATTTGAATTTGGCCATTGTAGTATGAATTTTGTTGATGTTGTTTTCCACATAATAATTCCCAAATAGCGTAAACGCGACCCTCAATAATTTGATTCTCGAGCAATTTTAGATTGATCTTCTTCATCACACCAGTAATTCGTACTCCCTATTTTACATGATTTAAGAAAATTTAAGTCAATTCAATCGATTAATCAAATAATTATTAGACAATCCGAATCTATATATTTATATATAATAATAAAAATATTGAGCACCAATAATTATCTTCAAATCATGAAAAATGATCTCCATATAATACTTTTTGCTCCTTGACATCAAATCCAACCGAGCAAAAAATCGAAAACTCTTACCTTAAGGGCTTTCTTATTAGTTCGGTCGATATCCTTGATGAGTCCAAACAAAGGAGGCATCTTTCCAAAATTTCTAACTGCCAAGTTTTAAATATAGAGAGAAAGCACAGATACATTCGGGTGGGGAATTGGTGTTGTTTCGAAATTTGTTTTGCAAATAATAGGAACCTATGTTTATTGGGAGAATTAGTTGAAACCATAGCAATTCATTTGTGGTTCTGATAACCCAAACAAACGAGATTTGGTATGCCCTTATTTATGCGATTGTATCCGATTTTATTTATTTTGTCTGTTTCTTATTGGTTGATTTTACAAAAAAAAAAAAAAAAAAAAAAAAAAAAAAAAAAAAAACAACAACAACTAATATGTTGCATTTTTATAAATTAAGTGTCTTTAATAGGCAAAAAAAAAAAAATCGGATGCAATCCGATTTAATGAAAATGTGATTCCGACTTGTTAATTGAATTATTGAACATTGAATAAAAAAAACCTGATGTACTGTATTTTTATTTGTTTAGTATTCTGATTCTGAAAGTGAATCAGATTAAATCATTCCCCTTTTTTTAAAAATTAAATTGCCGTGAAAGATACCAGATTTCTAGAGTTTGATTATGCAAGGAGATCAACATTTATTTAATTCTGACATGTTTTAATTTTTTTTTGTGCTAAATTAGCTATATTTGGGGCATTTAAATTATTTAATTTTGATGTCTTGCTTTGTTTTTTTGTATGCCGATATTTTTTTTTTCGTTTAGGGCCTGCAGTTTAATATTTTCATATTTTTTCTTTATTTTGGGCTTGTAATTAAATTTATTTTTATGTTTGCTTTTATTATGCTTGCTTTATCTAATGTTTAATGTTTCAATTCAAAATACCGAAAAATACAGTTTTACTAACTGAAAAATGAGAACAAGAAATACAATTGGATGAAGGTGAAGAGAGCGACTATTACGATACCACTTCGGGAAGCAACGACAACGACGAATAGGTAAGTAAGTGAGGTAAGTATAAAAATTACGTGGACTTTGATTCTTTTTCGAGGATATGTAGGCAATTTAATTCTAATATTAAAAGTTAAAATTTAATTTTAATTTCTAATATTAGAATTAAAATCAAATTATTTTTTTAACTTTTTTTTTCAAAAAAAAATAAAAATAAATAAAAACGATGACTTTGATACCTTTACGAGGATACGTAGACAAGTTAATTTTAATATTAAAAGTTAAAATTTTAAATTTTAATATTAGAATTAAAATCGAATCCTTTTTAAAAAAAATATATTTTTAAAAAAAAATTATTTCAAAAAAATCTTATAATTAAATTTGTAATGTGATTTTGTTGTGTTATTTTGAAATAACTGTCATCATCTTGTTAATTTGGTTGTTTGTAAATATTAGAATTAAAATCAAGTCCTTTTTTTTTTTTTTCCCAAAATAAATAAAAACTTTTTACTTAAAAAAAATTAAATTATTCAAGTTTTGTTTATCTTATTCTAATTTCATTTAAGTTTCAATTATTCAAATTTTATTTAAAAAAAAAAAAACCACCATTTTTCCGATTTAATCATAACCTTAACCGGTTCTCCGCCGGTTAGATTACGGTTAGGGTTGAACCGGTTAATTTAACTGCCGGTTAATTAACCGGCCGATTTTAACCGGTTCAACACCTCCGTGTAGGGTTAAAACCCGATCCGCTTTGCCGGCTAAATCTATCCGAGCGGCGAGTTAAAAAATCTAAAAATTGAGAGCAAGAGAAAAACCCGTCTCAGTCAGCCAGAAGTTCCTCACTTCAATTTCAATCCCTTGCTGTTGCCAATTGCTTTGCTCTTTTCTGCCTTTACGCATACCCATTTATCATACGATGGATGGGAATAAAGACGAAGCCTTCAAGTGTTTGAAAATCGCCAAGGACTCGATTAGATCGGGCGATCGAAACCGTGCCCTAAAATTTCTCAATAAAGCTCGCAGATTGGATCCATCAATCGAAATCGATGACCTGTTATCGAATCTCAACTC
>BMAC01000803.1:462014-475185 GCA_014905375.1 Phtheirospermum japonicum | reverse complement strand
ATATATATTCAAGTGATCATATTATTTTTTTTTAATATTAATTAGGGTATCCTAATTATGTTAAGAAAAATCCTATATAATTAAAAAAACTAAATCATCATTAATATTAAATATTATTTATGAGATCAATTCAAATAAAAAAGTATTGAATAGTAATAATATTTGATATGACAAAAATTTAGAGTTTAGGGTTTACTTTTCCATTTTAGGGTTTAGTTTTACATTTTAGGGTTTAGTATTCCATTTTTAGGGTTTAATATTTCATTTTAAGGTTTAGTTTTTGTTTTTTTTTCATTTTAGGGTCCCGACAAAAAAATTATCATTCCACCAGTTATATGTGATGATATGTGCCATTTATATGTGATGATATATGATATAAATTTAGAATTTAGAGTTTAATATTCAATTTCAATTTTTAGTTTTTCATTTTAGGGATTAATTTTCCATTTTTATGATTTAGTTTTTGGTTTTAGGTTTATTTTTTTTAATTTTAGAATTTTAAGTTTTAGATTTATAATTTCAATTATTTGTGATGATATGTATCGGTTATATGTAATGATATGTACCAGTTATATGTGATGATATATGTCAGTTATATACGATGATAAGTTAAAATACAGGGTGCACCTTACAAGGTGCACCTGGGTCCATGGTATACTCTCTCGTTGTTGTTTGGTATTACTTGTGATTCTTAATATTACAGTTTAATTAATGTAGAACGATTTGTTTTTAAGTGAGTCTTTTCTTATGGGTTGTAGAAATAAAAAGTCCCACGTTTATTTTGTATGAGTTATTATTGTGACCGATATAGAAAGTAATTTTAATATCCCATATAAAAAGTCAATTGTGTTAAACGGTGTAAAAGATCAATTGTGATGTTACATTTTGGTTTTCTATAGCACTTTGTGCATGCACTGTACCATCAATCATTGATAAAAGAACCAATTATAGTAAATATCCAAAACATACATAGCTATATTTGAAATAGTACATTATTAAAAAATTAGTCATCAAAATTTTTTTAAGAACAACACAACTCTAAAATAAAATCACATCATCGACTGTATACAAATAATCGATCGGGTGAAAAACAACATTGTCGATGGCAATCTCATCAACCTCTGTACGCGAAAACATTAAACTACCACGACTAATACTCTTAGTTTGATTGATGGAGCCCTTTTATTGAAATTCATAATTTAAAAAATAGTACATAAATTATAAATAAGGTATTAGCAAATACTTATTAAACTATACATAAAGCTAAAAATATACCTGCATTTAAAATTAAAAATTTCCGACACAGAATTAGAGGTAATCAATTTCGTCATCTCAAATGAATTTGAAAGTGTAACGATATTTACAAACAACAAAACCAATATTTTTATATCAAGGAATAGGAATAATATACAATAAATTTAAATAATAATTCAACGTAACAAACACTTTTAAATTCAACAAACTTATAAAACATAATGAAACGGATTCGTATTGAAATTAAAGACATATCAAAAAGTGAAAAACACAGTTCAATTCATAAATCAGTATAGAAATTAAAAACATACATAAAACTTTCAGCGCATTCCCAGCTTATCAAACATATACAATCAATAACAACAAAAAGACAATCAGCCCAAACATATTACCTCTATAGACCTTTGCACAACACATTTGTAAAATCACAGCCAGAGGTTCCACGGGAAGACCGCTTTTAAAAGTCAAAATTGGATCAATGTACTCGTCCGTACAACTAATTCGACGGCCACTACAACACCAAATGATTACAAAGTTTGATTACTAATTAATATAAATACAAAAACAATCATAAAAAATTAATATTTTTAATAATGTTTATGCAAAACACTATAATTGAAATTTATGTTAAATTTTCGAGAATAATCCCAATCAATCGCGCCCGTCGTCCACCTATTAAATCTTTCTCCTGGTAGTTATGAATCTCGAATACCTTTCCAATTATATCTAGAATAAGAATTTATATTAAACTAGTTCTTAAAAAAAATCAAACAATTGAATATATTCTTAACTGATCAAAAGTATAAAGAAACTAACCAAACAACATGGTCCATCAACTTTGTCAATGTCGTTGAGTATTGAAAAAGTACGAAAATCAAATATGTAATTAGGGATACAATCATCACTCACATCGACAAAAAGCATTTTAGCTTGGAAAACAATTTGAATTTGGCCATTGTAGTATGAAATTTGTTGATGTTGTTTTCCACATAATAATTCCAAATAGCGTAAACGCGACCCTCAATAATTTGATTCTCGAGCAATTTTAGATTGATCTTCTTCATCACACCAGTAATTCGTACTCCCTATTTTACATGATTTAAGAAAATTTAAGTCAATTCAATCGATTAATCAAATAATTATTAGACAATCCGAATCTATATATTTATATATAATAATAAAAATATTGAGCACCAATAATTATCTTCAAATCATGAAAAATGATCTCCATATAATACTTTTGCTCCTTGACATCAAATCCAACCGAGCAAAAAATCGAAAAACTCTTACCTTAAGGGCTTTCTTATTAGTTCGGTCGATATCCTTGATGAGTCCAAACAAAGGAGGCATCTTTCCAAAATTTCTAACTGCCCAAGTTTTAAATATAGAGAGAAAGCACAGATACATTCGGGTGGGGAATTGTGTTGTTTCGAAATTGTTTTGCAAATAATAGGAACCTATGTTTATTGGGAGAATTAGTTGAAACCATAGCAATTCATTTGTGGTTCTGATAACCCAAACAAACGAGATTTGGTATGCCCTTATTTATGCGATTGTATCCGATTTTATTTATTTTGTCTGTTTCTTATTGGTTGATTTTACAAAAAAAAAGAAAAGATCAGTAAAGATATTTTTTTATAAATTAAGTGTCTTTAATAGGCAAAAAAAAAAAATCGGATGCAATCCGATTTAATGAAAATGTGATTCCGACTTGTTAATTGAATTATTGAACATTGAATAAAAAAACCTGATGTACTGTATTTTATTTGTTTAGTATTCTGATTCTGAAAGTGAATCAGATTAAATCATTCCCCTTTTTTTAAAAATTAAATTGCCGTGAAAGATACCAGATTTCTAGAGTTTGATTATGCAAGGAGATCAACATTTATTTAATTCTGACATGTTTTAATTTTTTTTGTGCTAAATTAGCTATATTTGGGGCATTTAAATTATTTAATTTTGATGTCTTGCTTTGTTTTTTGTATGCCGATATTTTTTTTTTCGTTTAGGGCCTGCAGTTTAATATTTTCATATTTTTTCTTTATTTTGGGCTTGTAATTAAATTTATTTTTATGTTTGCTTTTATTATGCTTGCTTTATCTAATGTTTAATGTTTCAATTCAAAATACCGAAAAATACAGTTTTACTAACTGAAAAATGAGAACAAGAAATACAATTGGATGAAGGTGAAGAGAGCGACTATTACGATACCACTTCGGGAAGCAACGACAACGACGAATAGGTAAGTAAGTGAGGTAAGTATAAAAATTACGTGGACTTTGATTCTTTTTCGAGGATATGTAGGCAATTTAATTCTAATATTAAAAGTTAAAATTTAATTTTAATTTCTAATATTAGAATTAAAATCAAATTATTTTTTTAACTTTTTTTTTCAAAAAAAAATAAAAATAAATAAAAACGATGACTTTGATACCTTTACGAGGATACGTAGACAAGTTAATTTTAATATTAAAAGTTAAAATTTTAAATTTTAATATTAGAATTAAAATCGAATCCTTTTTAAAAAAAATATATTTTTAAAAAAAAAATTATTTCAAAAAAATCTTATAATTAAATTTGTAATGTGATTTTGTTGTGTTATTTTGAAATAACTGTCATCATCTTGTTAATTTGGTTGTTTGTAAATATTAGAATTAAAATCAAGTCCTTTTTTTTTTTTTTCCCAAAATAAATAAAAACTTTTTACTTAAAAAAAATTAAATTATTCAAGTTTTGTTTATCTTATTCTAATTTCATTTAAGTTTCAATTATTCAAATTTTATTTAAAAAAAAAAAAACCACCAATTTTCCGATTTAATCATAACCTTAACCGGTTCTCCGCCGGTTAGATTACGGTTAGGGTTGAACCGGTTAATTTAACTGCCGGTTAATTAACCGGCCGATTTTAACCGGTTCAACACCTCCGTGTAGGGTTAAAACCCGATCCGCTTTGCCGGCTAAATCTATCCGAGCGGCGAGTTAAAAAATCTAAAAATTGAGAGCAAGAGAAAAACCCGTCTCAGTCAGCCAGAAGTTCCTCACTTCAATTTCAATCCCTTGCTGTTGCCAATTGCTTTGCTCTTTTCTGCCTTTACGCATACCCATTTATCATACGATGGATGGGAATAAAGACGAAGCCTTCAAGTGTTTGAAAATCGCCAAGGACTCGATTAGATCGGGCGATCGAAACCGTGCCCTAAAATTTCTCAATAAAGCTCGCAGATTGGATCCATCAATCGAAATCGATGACCTGTTATCGAATCTCAACTCTCAAGATAAAACCACCGATGAAAATCCATCCAGTCCCTCCAAAACCGGGCCTCGCCGTAGGGTTTCGCCGGCGGCGACCGGGCCATCGTCATCCTCCTCCTCGTCGGCGGCGTACACCGAGGAGCACGTCACTGTGGTCAGGGAGATTAGGAGGAAGAAAGACTATTACGAGATACTGGGGCTGGAGAAGAGCTGTAGCGCCGAAGATATTCGCAAGGCGTACCGGAAAATATCTCTGAAAGTCCATCCCGACAAAAACCAGGCCCCGGGATCCGAGGAGGCGTTTAAAATGGTCTCGAAGGCGTTTCAGTGCTTGAGTGACGAGGAGGGCCGGAAAAAGTACGATCTAGTCGGGTCGGAGGAGCCCGTGTACGAGAGGCGGGCCGGAAGTGGAGGTGTTAATGGGATGCGAGGGTTTAATAATGGGTTCTATGATGGGGACGTTGATGCTGAAGAGATTTTCAGGAATTTCTTCTTTGGGGGGATGCATCCAGCCACTACCGGGAATTTCGGCGGCTTTTCGTTCGGGCCGGGCGTTAGGGTTAGAACAGGTGGAGTTGGAGTTGATCAGGGTTCTAATTGGATGAGGACCTTGATCCAGCTGTTACCGGTGATACTGCTTTTGTTGGTGAACTTGTTGCCCTCGTCGGAGCCGGTTTATTCGCTCAGTCAGTCTTACTCGTACGATACTAGGTTTATTACAACCAAGGGCGTGAGCTTTTACGTTAAGTCTGCTTCCAAGTTTGACCAGCAATACCCTCCGAATAGTCAGGAACGTGTGTCGATCGAGCAACGGGTTGAGGATGAGTATCACTCCGTTCTTGTGCACAATTGCAGGCTTGAGTGGCAGCAGCTGCACTGGGGCTACAGGCGCGAGACGCCGAACTGTGATGCGTTGAAGCGATTTGAGGCTATGGGCCAGTAACTTTGATTGAAGGTTTGATTGTTTTTAATGCTTTACAGGCTGTTTTACTTAATGGGTAGATTTACAATGTTTTCTTATTTGTCGTTAATTCGTGTGAAAAAGTCCGAGATTTATGTGGAGTGTGCAAATCTTGTTTGGAAATGACCATGACTGCTGCTTTAATTAATTTGGGATGGTTCCCAGTTAGACAAATATGCTTATCTGTTTTATTGTCTACTCCATTGAAATAATTATTTTGTGTATATTCACCATTAAAAGGAGTATGTCTTACATCAGTAACTAGTTAATTAATACTCCCTCCATCTCGTTCAATCAGTCGCATTTTAGAAGAATTTTTTTTTTTTGTCTCATTCTGTCTGTCATTTTTACAATAAAAATCAAATTGTTCGATTAATTCATATTTTGTAGTCTTGGCAGTATGGTCATTTGATAATATCTATAACTATCACATTAAATATCATTCTTAATCTGTGTGAAATACCCAAATGCTACATATAGAATGAGACAGAGGGAGTACCTTCTTGAGCACTGTATCTGCAACTCTGTCAGGCTTTTATTACTTGGGGAAGATATTGATTGTCTCATGTAATATTGGTGTAAAAATCAAATTTAATGTTTGGCGTATACCCTGACATTACTATTAATTCATGTTCAGCCAATTACTGGATGATTCTGTTATGTCATCGTGTATTATTTAAAGATTATTTTCTGTGGCAACAGTTTGAATACATTACCTATTGTGGCATGTGATACCATATTTCAGTACAGAGGTTTTGTAAATTCATATCGTAGTTGTTGACTAATGCAAGAAAATTCTCAAAGCACATGCCCATGAAGTTTATATCAGAAAACATTACTTCAATTAATGAGTGGTTACATATTTTATATGCTGTGCATGTATATGATTCGGTCAAGATTATAACCTTTTGAAGATTATGCCGGATGTAATTCAAAGTAGTAACTTGTGCTAATAAATCATGTCACTGGGTAATCTACCTGGTTTCATTCATCAATTTGAGCAAAACACTCCTATTATTAATTGTTATTGTCAAGATCATGGCTTAACACCTTATCAGGTTACTTCAATATTTTGAACTAGCATAAAAAAAAAATCTGCAGTTTCAATATTGCTATTGTCTAAGGCCATTGATTGGGATTGTTCTTAAAGTAATCTGATATATAAGGTTCTATTGATGTCATTAGTAGTCGGGCTAATTGATTTAACTTGAAGATTCCCTATATTTTGCCTTTTCCGTGTTATTGATATGTTTTTCTTTTCGTTTTTAATATGTATGCATGAAGTTTTGAACAATTCATCAGTCTAATAGATTAAAATAAATCAAATTCAACTTTTCATTTAAAATTTTGTTCTTATAGGGATTTATTAAGTTCCCCGTCCATTGAGCAAAATTACACTCATATGCCTCTTGGTGGAAAACATGGGTAATGATTGCAAACGGGTTATAAATTGATTCAGTAAATTATGTACTATATTTTCTAATCAAGCACCATGATTGTCAATCTGATTCTTTAGGTTTACCCATGCTGCTTGGAACAGGACCTTTGTACTGCGAGTACTTGGTTGAGTTAAATCCCTAATAAAACCAGTCTCTAAATTGTTTCCTTTAGGCGAGAGCATGAGGCAAAATTTACCTGTTGAGGACGCATGTTTTGTACAGATAATTTTGGCCTCAAATTGGTACTGTATAAATAGAGGTTTAAATAATACTGGACCTATCAAGTAAGGTTTGGGTAGTATGATCCTTAAGGTTTACCCAGAAATTCAGGGGTATTCAGTGTGTTGAGAATAGAGGTTCATTAATTACCGTGCGCGTGTTTATATATAGACATTTGTATGTATATGTAAAAGTAGATAGGATAGAGAAGTTGAGAAATAGTAAGGATATTAAATTTTGAAAATCCAGTGGCATTTTCATCTACACACATTGTATTTCGGGATTGATTCTTTTGTTTATTTATTAATTATTTTGGGCTGTCTTACGGAGATGTACAACACTACAAGTCATTTGCTATTTCCAATCACTTTTTTCCATCGAGCAGATTGCGACAAGGGGTGTCAGTCTAGTATCCCTAAATTGTAAATGTTCTCCGAATTCTATTACAACCTTTTGGATCTTAATGTAATCAAGTAATTCCGTGTGAATTAATAATAGTAAAGTCTTTTTATTCTTTCTGAATGCACTCATTCCTAACTTTGTTTGTGTATTACGGATTAAGCAAGTATTCAATTTTTTGATTTGCAGATTAATTAGCTACCCTTTAATGTGAGTGTGCGTTCCTCGTTGAAGAGTGGAACCAGAGAACCAGATTTTTGGTGGTGGCAAAGAAAGATTGAGATGAAGCCTTATAAATTTCCTGCACAGCCCAGGGGTATTAAAAAGATCACCTGTAGAGAATTTCAAGAATTATGCCTACCATAAGTTATCCTGTGTGTAGCAAATTACCATGCCATATAATTTTTCATATCAATTTAGAAGATATTACTAAAATTTTTACTTAAATTTGTTGTGCGGTATTGCTACATGGGTTGATCCCTATTTATATTTCTCGGCTGAGATTTTGTGCATACTTCTGGTCTGTGTGCGTGCGTGCGTGTGTATTTTACTCGAAATAATTGTTGATGCATCGTATTGGGGTTTATTTTGTGCTACTCATTATAGCTAAATACATTCAACATGTATTTGGTGTGTATTGTGTGGAGATCTACTTTAGATAGGGATGTGGCTACGATCCAGACCAGATCAATGACTATGGACCGAACCTAGAAACCTGTTTCCCTGTTTTCCTTCTATTTTTTTTTAAAAGAAAAATCCTGACATTTTATTTTTCAATCTCCTTTATTTTTCTTTCTTGTTCCAGTTCCTTTTTTTTTCTTCTTTAGATATTTGCATCTACACAACATAATTGCAAGCAAGGGAAGAAACCGAATATATATATATATTTATATTTTCTTTCAAGAACAACGATTACAGGCTTCACACATGATTTGCTTAATTTGTTTCAAAATTCCGGAAATCGGAATGTGTATCGAACCGGTGAAGTTACATGTTCATCGGTCCACAGTCAAACTGTGGTCGAATTGGTGATATTTAATTTATATTTTTAAATGTTCTATAATGTTTTCAGTAATAAAAATTAATATAGAAACACCAAAATCAATAATCTAGCTATTCTATATTAATATAAATGACTAAATTAACCATATAGTTGATAAATGTGTGAAATATTTGAATATATATATTTATTTATGTTGAAAATATAGTATATCTATATCTATATATCTATCTATCTATCTATCTATCTATATATATATATATATATATATATATATATATATATTAAAAGAGAGGTTTGGAGAGAGAAAAAATGCCACATATGATTATTTTCTTTTTTTTTTAGCTATGTAGGAATTTTCTTAACATAATTATGATAGATACCTTAATTAACATTAATTGTGATTTGGTTTCTTTTTTTAATTAAAAGTTCAAATATAACATTAATTTTGATTTGGTTTCTTTTTTTAATTAAAAGTTCAAATATGATTAGTTTTCTCTTTTAATTATGTAGGAGTCTTCTTAACATAATTAAGATAGATACTCTAATTAATATTAAAAAAAAATAAGAATTAATATATATTATATATATATATATATATATATATATATATATATATATATATATAATATATATAATCATTATATTTGTTATTTTGAGTTTTTTTTTTCACTTTTTTCATTATTTTTTTCATTTTGAGTCCAACAATATCAAATTTGTTCATTTTTTCTCAAAAATAATTTGAGAACTTTATTTAATTAAATTATACAAAAATGCAAAATACACTATAATTTGATATTATTTTTATTGGCTATCAACATATTGTTTATAAAATATTATTACAATTTTTGAATTGATCTCATAAAATAATGTGTTTTGTTATTATCTCAAAAACTGTGAAAAACAATACAAGTGCAAACCCAACACAAAGTGGAATGAACACTATGATATCACTACAATAAATTTGGAAAAATATCAACTAATTCCAAAACAAAAAAAAGGGGATGACCGCCTTTGGAAGCAAATGTTGCTAAATACAGTAAATGTTTGAAAGCATTCATGTCATACATAATTTCGATTGAAATTCAAAATCGAATTTATTCTATCTATTAGGTATGCATTTATATTTTACATGCTAATCGTTTCAATATCATTGTAATATTTATATTTAATTTAATACTTATACCATCATTTGCTCATTGTGTGGAGGAAAGAGATTATCTTCACACAAAATTGTAGCAGACTTACAATCAATGTTGAACGGTGAAAATAATAAAAATACCATGTAAGAGAGAAAAAAGTCAAGTAGGATTATTTTCTTTTTGTAGTTATATAGAAATTTACTTAATATAATTATGATAGATATCCTAATTAATATTAAAAATAACAAGATCATTTACACACACACACGTGTATATATATATAATTACTTTTATATTATTTTGGTTTTTATTATGAGTTTTTTGTTATTTTATTTTTTTTATTATGAGTCCAATAATATCAAATTTGTCACTTTTTCTCAAAAGTAATTTGACCACTTTTTAAAATTAAATTATATAAAAATTAGAGAGAAAAAAAATATGAGTAGGAAAGAGGAAAAGTGCCACGTAGGATTATTTTGTTTTTTTAGTTATGTAGGAATTTTCTTAACATAAATATGATAGATACATAATTAATATTAATGATGATTTTCTTTTTCTTTTTTTTTTAATTAAAAAGCCATCTAGGATTAGTTTTCTCTTTTAATTATGTAGATACTCGAATTAACATTAAAAAAATAGAAATTAATATTATAATATATATATATATATATATATATATATAATCACTTATATGTTATTTTTATTTTTATTTCGATTTTTTTTTTCACTTTTTCGTTATTTTTTTTTCATTTCGAGTCTAACAATATCAAATTTATCATTTTTTCTCAAAAATAATTTGATCACTTTATTTAATTAAATTGTACAAAAATGCACAATACAATATAATTTGATGTTATTTTTATTGGCTATCAATATATTATTTATAAAATATTATTATAATTCAACACTTTTTCATTTGAATTGATCTCATAATGTATTTTATTATTATTTCAAAAATCATGTAAAACAATATAAGTGCAAACCCAACACTAAGTTGAATGAACATTATGACATCAACTACAATAGATTTGAAAAAAAGAACTAATTCCAAAACAAAGAAAGGGGAAGGTCACATTTGAAAGTAAATATTGCTAAACACAATAATTTTGAAAGTATTAATGTTATACTTAATTTCGATTGAAGTTCAAAATCGAGCTTATTCTGTTAGGGATGCATTTATATTTTACATACTAATCGCTTCAATATTATTTTAATATTTATATTTAATTTAATATTTATACTATCATTTGCTCACTGTGAGGAGGAAAACATTTATCTTCACACAAAATTGTAGTAGACATACAATTCATGCTGGACAGTGAAAATAATTTTAAAAAAATATGTAAGAGAGAAAAATGTCATGTAGAATTATTTTTCTTTTTTTAATTATATAGGAATTTACTTAATATAGATAACCTAATTAATATTAAAAATAATAAGATCATTTATATATATATGATCACTTTTATGTTATTTTGGTTCTTATTGTGAGTGCAATAATATTATATTTGTCAATTTTTCTCAAAAGTAATTTGACCATTTTTTAAATTAAATTAAATAAAAATGACAACATAATTTAGTATTTATTTTATTGGATATCAACGTGTTATATATTAAATATTATTACGATTGATATCATAAATAATGCTTAATATTAATGATGATTTAGTTTCTTTTTAATTATGTAGGATTTTTCTTAATATAATTTTGATACCCTAATTAATATTTAAAAAAATAATAAGATCATTTGAATATATATATATATATATATATATATATATATATATATTTATATATGTATGTATGTATGTACATATGTATGTATGTGTATGTATATGTATATTGTATATGTTATTTTAGTTTTTATTGTGAGTCCAACAATATCAAATTTGTCACTTTTTAAAAAAATAATTTGACCAATTTTTTAATTAAAATATTCAAAATTGCACAATGCAATACAATTTAGTATTTATTTTATTGGCTATCAACATGTTATTTACCAGATATTATTATGATTCAATACTTTTGATTTGAATCGATTTCAGAAAACGCTTTCTACAACTGTTAAATCTAATATTAAAATTATTTTTAGTGTAATATCTAACGACATAACTTCTCTTCTTATTTAGGAAAGAAGAACTATGCATTCTAGATTTAGAGTTCTTTTTAACATCCACCAAGATTTCAATTTTACTAGTACTCCACTTGCAAAATTAATGGTAGATGCGCATCTCATTATTTGGGATGAAGCTCTAATGATCCATAGACATTATTTTGAAACTCTGAAAAAAACATTGAAAGATGTGATGAGAACGCAAAATAATTATAATATGCAGCTTTCACTTGGTAGCAAAATAATACTTTTGGTGGAAATTTTCATCAAATTTTGTCGGTTGTTCCAAAAGGCACTAGACCTGACATATTTCACATGGTGATCAAATCTTCGCATTTATGGACTCATTACATGATTTTGAAGTAGACCAAGAATGTGCTGCCGCAAAATCACAATTTAGATCCCGATTTTATCAAGTTAAAGAAATTTGCCAATTTGATAAATAGTATAGGAGATTGAATAGTTGGAGGACCAAACCATGGTATCGTTCAAATTAAAATCCAGATTATCTATTATTGAAAGATGATGGTGACCATGTTCCGTCAATTGTGGCCAACGCATATTCACAATTTGAAAAAACTACTGAATTCTTCACTTATTTGGAGGTCGTACTATTCTTTTCCCAACACTTGATGTCGTCGATTTGATTAATAAATATACGATGTCATAAAATGATGGAGAATGTAAAGTATATCTTAGCTCTGATAGTGCATGAAATCTAATTCAAACATTGACATATTGTAGGACGTCCACTCACCAGAGTTTCTAAACACCATTAAATGTTATGGATTGCCGAACTATGAGCTAAAACTAAAAGTTAGAATTCCACTCATGTTGTTGAGAAATATTGATCATTTTAAAAAACATGATGATGATCATATTGTATAGGCTAATATTTCTCAAAAAAAGCAATGCGAGTAAATTGTTGTTCATCCCTTAAATGACTGTCAGACCATCTAATTCGAGGTTGCCTTTCAAGTTCCAACGATGACAATTTTCTCTGTTTGTGTCATATCACTACAAAAAAATCCGGCGATACTGACGGATAATGGCCGTCAGTATTTTTGCGGTCAGGATTCTAGTATCCTGACGGGAAATTATGCCCGCCAGGAATGCCGACGGTTTCCTTGACGACTTATGCCGCCAGAAAATGCCCGCCAGTATTCCTGTCGGGTTGTGCCCGCCAGGAATGTCTGATGCTTTCCTGGCGGCTAAGCCGTCAGCAATACTGGCGGGTCCGCCCGCCAGCATTCCTGGCGGCTATTTTAAAAAAAATTTGCTATTATTTTCTTTAAAATTTCTAATATATTAATTAATAATTAAATTAAAAATAATAAACAAATAAAATTTTAGATAATCCAAAATAAATTATCCATTAATAAAAAAATCAAA
>BMAC01000803.1:415676-449520 GCA_014905375.1 Phtheirospermum japonicum | reverse complement strand
TCAAAAGTAATTTGACCATATTTTTAAGTTAAATTATATTAAAATGACAAAATAATTCATTATTTATTTTATTGGCTATCAACATGTTACTATCAAATATTATTWCGATTCAATACTTTTTTATTTGAATTGATCTCATAAATAATTTTTAATATTAATGATGATTTAGTTTTTTTAATTATGTAGGAGTTTTCTTAACATAAATAGGATGGATACCCTAATTAATATTAAAAAAAAACTAACAAGATCAATTGAATATATATATATATGTGTGTGTGTGTCTCTCTCTCTGTGTGTGTGTGTATGTTATTTTATTTTTATTATGAGTCCAACAATATCAAATTCGTCACTTTTTCTCAAAAATAAATTTACCACTTTTTTAATTAAAATATGCAAAGTTGCACAATGCAATACAATTTAGTATTTGTTTAATTGGTTATCAACATGTTATTTATCAAATATTATTACGATTCAATACTTTTGATTTGAATTGATTTCTTAAAATAATGTATTCGTTACTATCTCAGTAATCATGCAAAATAATACAAGTGCGAAACCAGCATCGAGTGGAATGAACATTGTGGCATCAACTATAATTGATTCGTAAAAATATCAACTAATTGTCTATTAGTTGTTGGTGATATTAATCCACAAAGTGATATCAAGAGAATTGCAATAGAAAAGAGATCTAGTAATTTGAAACGTATCAACGAGTTGCATCCTTTGTATGTTGCTCTACACTATTCATTACTATTTCCATGTGGCGAAGACAACCACAGGGAAGACATATCTTTTTCTGAACCTAGAAAACCTAAAGGCAAGGGTAAACAATATGTGAGCCAGGTGGAGTTCTTTTCTCACCGATTGCATGAAAGAGGCACGGAGGTACTCACCATTCTATATAATCGGCGACTCATACAAAAATTCATAATTGATGCATATACAATTATTGAATATTCAAAATTGTGGTACATTAGAACTCATCAAAAAGATTATGAAGTGAGATTTACAGTAGGATTGTTGATGTAGTGTTATGAGGTGAGGCAAATGGCTGATACTCATGTTGTCTTGCCCAAGACATTTACTAGCGTTCACTAGAGGTTGTTTCACATAATTTTTTTCTATACTGAATTGTTTAGCTTATTTATATGCTAAATAGTGTAACCAATTTAGATCTATAAAGTATTTGTTTAAATAGGGTAATAAATATAACTATAGGTTCCCTATCAGAACAAATATGAGGATGTAGAGGATAAAAATATTGATGAGATCAACATGTATTATGATTGTCATTACATTTTTCCACGCGAAGCGGCGTGGTGAATATTAGTTTATGAAATTCAGTATAGAACTGCACCTATCATGTGTTTGAGTTTTTATCTTCCAAAAGAGCATAATGTATTGTATAATGATAATGATAATGAGCTTGCCTTATGTTTAGTTTTCCTAAAAAAAATTTAGTACTCAAAAATAAAAGAATGGACACCCAGAAAAGTAGATTTGTTTTCATTAGTACGAATTTACTATATTCCGCCAAAATTGATAAAGTAATGGATGTAATATATTTAACCAAGAGTGGTGTATTTCTCATCTATAGATACAGAGGATGCTTTTTATAACTGTTAAATCTAACAGTGGAAGTTTTCTTAATGTAATATCTAATGACATAACTTTTCTTCTTTTTCGAAAGGAAGAAATGGGCATTCTAGATTTAGGGTTAATTTTAATATCCACTAAGATTTCGATCATTACTGGTACTCCACTTTCAAAATTAATGGTGGATGCGCATCTCATTATTTGGGACGAAACTCCAATGATGCATAACCATTATTTTGAAACTCTGGACAAAACATTGAAAAACGTGATGCCATTGCAAAATAATTCTAATACACAGCTTCCATTCGGTAACAAAATAATAATTCTTGGTAGAGATTTTCATCAGATTTTGTCGGTTATTCCAAAAAGTATTAGACCAGACATAGTTCACACAGTGATCAAATATTCGCATTTATGGATTCATTACTTAGTTTTGAAGTAGACCAAGAATGTGGTGCTGCAAAATCACAATGCAGATCCCAATTGTATCAAGTTAAAGAATATTTTCAACTTGATAAATAGTATAGGAGATGTAATAGTTGGAGGACCAAATGATGGTATCGTTTAAATTGAAATCTAAGTTATCTATTATTGAAAGACGATGGAGACCATGTTCTGTCAATTGTGGCGAGCACATATCCACAATTTGGAAAAACTGCTGAATGTTTCGCTTATTTGAAGGGTCGGGCTATTCTTTCCCCAACACTTGATGTCGTCGATTTGATTAATAAATGTATGATGTCATAAAATTAAAGGGGGAATGTGAAGTATATCTTAACTCTGATAATGCATGCAAATCTGACTCAAACATTGACATATTGTAGGACGTTTACTCACTAGAGTTTCTAAATACCATTAAATATTATGGATTGCCTCTATGAGCTAAAACTAAAAATTAGAATTCCACTCATGTTGTTGAGAAATATCGATCATTACCTTGTTTTGTGTAATGTTAGTTGTTTACTTGACGGTCATATTGTATAGGCTAATATTTCTCAAGGAAGCAATGCAAGTGAATTGTTGTTAATCCTTAGAATAACTGTCACACCATCCAATTCGAGGTTCCCTTTCAAGTTCCAACGATGATAATTTCCTCTGATCGCGTCATATGCTATGATGATCAACAAAATTCAAGGACAATATCTCTTGGAATTTTCCTGAAGAAGCCTGTTTTCAGCCATGGTCAGTTATACGTTGCTATATCAAGGGTGACCAATCGTATAGGTTTACAAATATTGATCGACGATGATAAGAATAAACATGTTAACAAAACTATAATGTTGTGTATAAGGAGATTTATCATAATTTGTAAAGTATTTCGTCTAATAACAATCCTTTTATAAATTAGGTTATATCATTTTGAATACTATTCGATCTTTAAATAATATTTAGATGATTTATATATAGGGAGCAGTTATGGTAAAACCATCTTTGGTGTGAGAACCAGTGATGGTTCTTAACGAGATATACATACACACAGAGAGATATATATAATTTAAGTATACATATATACAATTAATTATTTAAATATTGTAATACATTTTAAATAAAATAAAATAAAAAATTATCGTGCAACGCACTGGTATAATACTAGTTATATTAAGGAATACAAAACAATTAGTCGGTTCAACTGTTTTCTCTTTTTCTTCTTCTATTGGTTTTTGACCATTTTATTTTGATGGACAGGTTTTAACATTAATGTATGAATATGAATATATGATATACTACTACCAGCCGGTAGTATATAGGGGAATTTTAATTTCGTTTTTGCAGGAAAAGGTAATTATGATATGGAATTATTTTATTTTTATTTTAAAATTTAAAAGCGCAAAGCCATTGAAATGCAATTTTATCCAATTAAAAAGTTGGCAATGCGGCCCAACCCTAAAATGTCGTCTGCTCGAACCCTAAATCCTCTCTCGCTCGACCAATACTCGCCACCATCCTTGCCAATCTCAGTTCCAAGAAAGCTAGCCTTAACTCTGGATGGTGATTACGATTTGTATATCGCATATCTCAATTCCGACGGCGGCGGTAGTGTCAATCATGAGCTGGATATGTTACCTACAGTTCATCTTAGTGGTGGTGAGGTGAGTTTTTCATTCCGCCTCTTTATGTGTTTTAGGATCTACTTTGTATGCGTTCGATTGAGGGACGGCCTTTAAGACTATGGAATTTCGCCTCAAGTGACAAACTAAGATATTGACAATCTAAATCATAGTTTTGACCTACGACACATGAGGAATAGTGTGTAGACATCCTATAACATAAGTGTGTTAATTGTCTCATTCTCACTCATTTTTGAAAGCATATTTTTGCATTAAACGAGATCATAAGAGTACACATCTAAGGATTAAATGAGGTACATCAAAGGAGCACTTTTCAAACACACTGAGAAGAAGAATGTCAAACTTCAGATCTGAAAGATCATTCACATCGAGTAGAACTAGCCCTACTAGCCTTACATGATTAGGAAAAGATGATTATTTGTAATAAGCCCAAATGCATTTTCCACTAAAGTGCTTGGGAGACTATGGAACATAATTCTGGAGTGGAGTCAGAAAGTTTGTCCATCATACATGTCTGACTACAAAATTTTGGGACGACGTGTAATTTTATGGTAGGCTTACTTGGCTAATTTTGGAGGTTAAGAAACTTACTAAAATATAGGAAATTATAGGAGTCATATATCTACTTAATAGGAACCTTTAACAAAAAGTATAAAAGAGATGATTAGGGGTGAATATGTTATCAGCTCTTTCAATCCTCACAACAAGAACTAACCAAACCAATCCTCACAACAAGCACTAACCAAACCAAACTTTGACTTTAAAACTAAACCTCCCCATTTTCTCTCTTTTTACCATTTTTATTCTGACCACTATAATTTGATATAATCATTTCTATTTTATCGAAATAGTTTACAATAAATTGATTCTGTTTGCGTGTAACATCGTAGCCACGTAATTCTCAATGACGAGAGCCTCATTTGTATTCCTGTAATAAAAGAAAATAAAACAAAAGACTATCAAACCATGAAAGCAGAAAAGGAAAAAATAGAAATAAATAAATAGAGAATGGATTATACATGTTGTATCTTTGCAATAACCCAGTGAGATCCATCATATCCATCATATTCAGAGGCAATTCTTGCAGCCGCGCGAAAATGTGGTAAGAGTGATTTTTGAAGTTTCATTGAAATCAATACATTTCTAAACTTTGGGTAGTTGAAACTTCGGTGGACGAAGGTCAGTCCATGAAACCCGAAATTACGATTAATACTCCATTGTTGTCCAAGAGGAGAGTTCGTTTAAACAGGTGCACCTCAAGATAATGTTTTCAATGGAGGTGTATGTCCTCACCACATGAATTACACTCGACCTAAATACATTTGTAACATATTTAATCTTATGAGCACCTCAAGATAATGTTTTCAATGCAGGATTTCATTGAAAACTCAGACTCGCCATGTAACCCACAAGTTATAAATCAGTATATCAAAACATCTTTGTAAACCAATTTAGTTCTCGATGGGCATGAAATTGTATCGAAAAGATCGCATTGCATATACGTGAGTATCTCTACAATACCTAGCCAACAAAACCTAATACGTATTATTATTATTCTGAAAATAAAAAACAATCCTTATCGAGCTCCTCATCTCACGTCCGCGTCCGCGTCCGCATGATTCGTCATGATCTTATTCCCATTCTCAGTATAAGTAAATTGATTGAATTGAAATACAATAAGGAGACCAAATCATATCAACATTAAATACACCTTAAAAATCATAATCAGAGTTCGATTATTTGTTCGTCGATTAATCACCAACAACATCCAACAGATTAATCGACAAATAAATAGTCGAACTCTAATTATGACATTTCGCAAATACGTATTGGTGAATCATCCGTTGGCTAGGTACGGTGGAGATACTCACGTGTATGTAATACGATCTTTTTGATGTAATTTCATTCACTTAATATAAGATGGCAATCCAAGTGAGAGGTGTAAATCGAGAACTAAATTAGTTCACAAAGTTGTTTTGATATTGATTTCTCACTTGTGGGTTACATGGCGAATCTTAGTGCCAAAATACGTTACAAATGTATTTAGGTCGGTGCAATTCTTGTGGTGAGGAGCAAACACCTGTTTCAACGGACTCTCCTCTTGGACAATAATGGAGGATTAATCGCTAATAATAAGTTTGTTTCAACTACCAAAGGTTAGAAATGCATTGATTTCAATGAAATTTCAAAAATCACCCTGATCACATTTTTGATTAGGCGTTTGCAAGAATTGCCTCTGGATATAATGGATCTCATTGGTTAATGCAAAGATATAACATCTATAACTCTTTCTCTATTTATTTGTTTTTGATGGTTTGATAGTCTTTTGTTTCATTTTCTTTTATTATAGGAATACAAATGAGGCTCTCGTCATTGAGCATTACGTGACTATGATGTTACACGCAAAAAAAAAAATCAATTTATTGAAAACTATTTCGATAAAATAGAAATGATTATATCAGATTATAGTGGTCAGAATACAAATCCTGATGTTCTTAATATATGACCACTGAGACTGATTGGGAGGATCAGTTTTATGTGAATGCTCCTCCGTATGTGTTTATATTATGCGATTCATTAATGTTATGTTTCCTGATGTTCTTAATATATGACCACTGAAACTGATTGGGAGGATCAGTTTTATGTGAATGCTCCTCCATATGTGTTTATATTATGCGATTCATTAATGTTATTAATGTTATGTTGTCAGTAATCGTCAGTCCTACTACAAGGATCGACCATGGATGATGATGAAGAGGTTAAAAAATATGTAATAAGGTGCAGTAGGCACACGATGACTCATTTATGGGAACACTTGGTTTTGGGACAAGATCCATTCAGCAATGTGGAAATCGACATCATGATGATGACAGCATTAGGACATGGTGTTAGATTTTGAGAAGTATTTATAACTAGAAGGTGCACACATCCATTGTTTATATGTTTTCAATGGAGGTGTATAAAACATAAACTAAGATTTATATCTGAAAGATATTTACCCTAAACCCTATAAACATTTACCTGGAAACTAAGATAATGTTTTCAATGGAGATTGTTGTTAATCGTTTAAATATGAAAGAAATGGAAGGTGGGGATGCACAAACACTTATTGAGATTTTACAGCAGCAACAATCTGATGAGGAGGGCTTTACTTTTAGAGTTAAGTTGGATGAGGAGGCTAAATCGAATGTGTTTTGGAGAGATTCAATGATGAAAGAAGACTATGAATTATTTTGGGATGTTGTAATATTTGACACGACCTATCGAACAAATAGATACAATCTGATTTGTGCTCCAATAGTTGGCGTTAACCATCATCGGAGAATCGTTATGTTGGGTTGTGTRTTTTTGTTGAATGAGAAAACAGAATCATTTGAGTGGCTTTTTGAGGTTTTTAAGAAATCCATGGGAGGGAAGTGTCTTGTCACTATATTCACTGATCAGGATCRAGCAATWGCTAATGCAATAGAAAAGGTATAYATYTCTTATAATATTCACTATTCATGGTCCTTTTAATTTATTTTGTCTGCTTTTATTTTTGAAACTGTAACTTTTCCACTAATTTCAGTCACATTTGTCTCCAAAAGTGTCAGTTTTGGCCTACGATCTTTCACTTTGTATTTTTATTTAAAATGATCATTTTTATAAAAATAATTCTTTTACTACAAAAGTGTCACGTTCGAAGCTAGAAAGTGACTGTAATGATAGGAAAAGTGACAGTTTTAGAACTGATACTTATATGAAATAATTATTTTTTTCCCACATATAGGTTTTTCCTCGGGCAAAGCATAGGATTTGCCAATGGCATTAGTACCAGAATGCTATAAGTAGGTTTGGGCAGTTAAAATCAAACAATGCCTTCAAAGAATCATTTAGAAAATGATTGTCTAGATGCATTGATGAGCATGAATTTGAGTCATGTTGGAGTCATATGGCTTAATTTTGTAGCCATTGTTTTAAAAATTTCGGGGCAAAGAAACACGGGTAATAAAAAAGATAATAGAAAAGACCCGAGTTGGAAATATTGCATAAAAGTTGAGGGACCCAGAAAAGGATACAAATACGTGAAGTGTAATTTTTGTAAAAAAATTATTACGGCAGGAGTGTCGAGATTGAAAGAGCATCTTGCGGGTACACATCGAGATTCAAAACCATGTGAGATGGTTACGGTAGATGTGAGAAAAGAAATGAAAGAATATTTGAAAAAACTGGATGAAGCAAAAAATTTTAAAGAAAGGGAGTTTGATGAAATGGTCTGCGTCGGTTCTTATTTTAGTAATCATGCATCAATCGGCAAGAGAGGTTCAAGTAAGGGAAGTTCTTCTTCGAGGGGAGTCAGGGGACCTATGGATCATTTCGTAAACAATATTATTATTGACGAAGATGACGCGATTCCAACGGAAGACAAAGGCAACCAAATGAGTGCAAAAGAAGCTCAAAAACTTACGACTTTGGATGTTGGGAGGTTCTTTGTTGAAAATGGCATTCCTTTTAATGTCGCAAATAGCCCCTCGTATGTGAATATGATGAGATCCGTTGGAAACTATGGGTGTGGCTTCAAACCTCCAACTCCGAACTTAGCACGTGGATACTAAAAGAAGAGGTAGCGGACTACCGATGCCATTGTTGATGATGTGAGAAAAACATGGGCACAAACCGGAGTTTCAATATTATCCGACGGTTGGACGGATATTCGAGGAAGGGAGTTTGATTAATTTTCTTGTTAATAACCCTTATGGAATGGTGTTTTTGAAAAGTGTTGATGCATCGGATGCAATAATAAAGATGTGAGTTTAATATTTAAGCTACTTGATGAAGTTGTGGAAGAAGTGGGAGAAGACATTGTAGTTCAAGTAGTTACCGACAATGCATCTAATCACAAGTTGGCGGGAAAAAAGCTAATGGAAAAGCGAACACGCTTGTGGTAGACGCCATGTGCCGCTCATTGCATTGACTTGATGTTGGAGAAAATCGGGAATTTGCCTCAACATAAAAATGCTTTGTTAAAAGCAAAGAAGGTAACTTACTATTTCTATATTTTTTGTATTAAATATAGTTTTTTTATTATAAAAATTAGAAACAATATATAACACCACTGTTTCTATATATATATATATATATATATATATATAATATATATATATATATTTTTTTTTTTTTTTTTGAAATTGTAGGGTGAGTAGTTTTATTTACAATCATTGATGCGAAATGGGAGTTTCAAATGCATCGTCACTTGCATGCCGCTGCGTATTTTCTTAATCCACATTTTCAATATGACGATGGTTTTTCTTCCCATGTCGAGGTGAAATCGGGTTTGTATGCATGCTTGGAGAAACTAATTCCTAAAAGTGATAGAGAAAAAGCCTATCTACAATTGGATTTTTTTCGCAAGAGAGATGGTTTATTTGGGTGTTCGCTAGTAAGATCATCTTGCAAGAAGCGTAGCCCGCTTAAGTAAATATTTTTAAGCAATTTTGCACTAAAATTATTGTTTCTATTTTTCTTTCCTTAAAACAATAAAAGTTAACTATCAATGTGATCTTGTTTTTATGTAGCTGATTGGTGGATTCAATTTGGTGATCAAACTACGGAGTTAACAAGCTTTGTGGTTAAGATTTTAAGTCTTACTTGTTCTTCATCCTCATGTGAGCGTAATTGGAGTACGTTCAATCAGGTAATTAAAATTAGTTAGGCTCAATATTTGCTAACTAATATATGCTTACTAATATATAACAAAGTAGATAATACATTTTTTTTAAATAAATTATTGTACAGATACATACAAAGAAAAGAAATAAATTGACAACGAAGAATCTCAACACCTTAGCCTATGTGATGTATAACGAAAAATTGAAAGATCGGCATTTGAAGAGAAAGACACTTACGGTAGAACAAGACTCGTTAGTGGTTAGTGAGCAAACACAATTGGATGATGAGTATGTTGACGAGTGGGTTGCCGAGGACGTTGGTGATGATGATCAAGAAGATGCCGATTGGAGAGGAGTTGCTCAAGGGAGTGGAAGTGGACAACAAATAAAAAAAAAAGAAAGAAACAAAATACAAGCTGGAATAAAGGTATTTTTTTTCTTTTTGATTAAAAAATATAAATATATAATTTAGTAAATATGTATATTTATTTTGAACTTGTTCCTTTTATTATGCATAAAGGCAAAGGGAAAAGGAAAACGAAGGGCATGCATTTGTTGGATGAAGAAGATGAGTGGGAAGATGTTGAGTCGGAAGAGGAGGATGATAGAGCGCTTAGATATGCCGATGACTCTAATGATGATCCTTTGAGTGAGAAGGAAGAGGAAAACGAAGGACATGACGAGTTGTTTAAACCATTGGATACGAATGATTCTCTATTACAAAATTAAAATGATTGAATATTTATTTTTCTACTTAATTTGGAATTCTATTGTTGTTAGTTGCTACTTATTATGATCGACTTCTATGATTTTATTCTTGTTTTTTGTTGAACTATTAGGATAATTAATATGTATTGTTGAACTTTGCGTAATTTTATTATTTTTGGTTATTAATTTTAATTTTTCAAAAAAAAAAAATTTGAGGCGTACACCTCGTCTCATCCGAGCAAACGCCTCATTTTCGCCTTTCGTTTTTTAAAACATTGGGAAAGATTCGATTTGATGGATTCAATCATGAAATCTAACGACCTTAATAGTCTCGAACCATCGAATTAAAGGGTATCTTATCAGGGTTTCTACTTCTTGAGGGTTTTCAATGATGTATAAAGGTTATGGTTTCAATGACATTTAAAAAATCACCCTCGACGGTGTCTTTACTAGTCGACGACTGTAAGAATTGTCTCCGGGTATGATGGGTCTCATTGTTCTATTGCGAGGATACAACATGTATAAACCCTTTCTCTATTTATTTGTTTTGAAAAGTTTAATTGTCTGATAGTATTTTGTTTCATTTTCTTTATTATAGGAATACTAATCAGGCTATTGAAAAACTCGTCATTGAGAATTATGTGGCTACGATGTCACAAACAAAAATGGCTATGATGTCACAAACAAATAGAATCCAATTTATTGTAAACTGTTTTGATAGAATAGAAATGATTATAACAGTTAGAATACAAATCCAAACGATGATGTCGTATACCCCAAAACTAATTGGAAGGATCGGGTTTTTGCGAATCCTCTATGTTTGATGCGGTTTGTTCGTGTTAGTTTGTTGGTAATTTTAGCCCAACTATACCGATCAGTTCACTAGATTCATTTGATCCACCGATTTGCGACCTTCTTTTTGATATTGTTATATTGATCAAATCAATGAGTAATTTTCTAGAACAAACTACTTAGGGACTACGAAAAGATCATATTTGATGTATTCACTCATGGAATCTAATAACCTTAATGGTCTTGAACCATCGATTTGATGGATTCACTCATGGAATCTAATGACCTTAATAGTTTTGAACCATCGATTACATGGTACCTAAAGCTTTTAAGTGATAAACAAAGTTTATGATTTCAATGAAATCTAAAAAACCACTCTAAATAACCTTAATAGTCTTGAACCATCGATTTGATGGATTCACTCATTGAATCTAATGACCTTAATAGTTTTGAACCATCGATTACATGGTACCTAAAGCTTTTAAGTGATATACAAAGTTTATGATTTCAATGAAATCTAAGAAATCACTCTAAAGAATGTTGTTTGCTCCTCAGTACCTCCAAATATGATAGATCTCATTGAGCTATTGTAAGGATACAACACGAATAATTCTTTCTCTATTTATTTGTTTTGATTTATCCTTTTTTTGATTTAAAATATGATGGATTTCATTGAGTTATTGTAAGTATACAACACGAATAACTCTTTCTCTATTTATTTGTTTTTTGATTTATCCTTTTTTGATTTAATTGTTTGATAGGCTATTGTTTCATTTTTATTTTTTTTATTGTAGGAATACCAATTAGGCTATTAATGATCTCGCCATTGAGTATCACATTGCTATGATGTCACACACGAATCATGTGGATGTAATATACGAATGGAGGAGGATTACTTATGATTTTCACTTGGGGCCTATTACGATAGCCACGAAGATACAAATAGACGATCTTGATCTTAACGGTAGGCTTGAATTCCTCTTGGAGAATTTGCTTTGGAAGCAACGTGCAAAATATCATGGGATCGAAACACCAGCTTTTTCCATAATCACGCGAATATATGAAGAGAGTCACATCAGTGGCTTAAAAGATGAACAAGGTGTCCCTCAATTCAACAAAGATGAATTGGAGCAGATAATTCTTGGCAACTTTGGTGAGCTTTTCCGCTCTACTTCACCTAATATTTCGAATACTCTTTAACCTTAGCACTCAACTCGACATTATATCTTCGATTTGTGAAATTATGGGAATTCTGAATCCCCGGATCATTGGATTTGGCATCACGCAAAACATGGGAAACATGAGACTACTATATTGTGAGTCAAATCTTTTTTATTAAGGTTTCATTTTAATTTTTTTACGTACTCCCCCTACCGAGTTCATTCGAACGATTACGACCGACCCTTTTTTCTTTTCATTCTTCAAGCGACAGAGCCCAAAGGTTTTAGAAACTCAATTTTGTTATAAATTAAATATCGTTTTAGAACTTTTTACTACTTTATTCTAATTTTATCCTCGCTTATTTTAAAAAATATAAATACATTTATTGTAGTAAGATAATTAGAGGGAAAGAAGGGAATGGATTTATAAGTAGCTAGTGACATAACATGTAGTTTTCCAATAAAAATAAAATGGGTAAAATAGAAATAAAATCAAAAAGCTATGTGTGCTTATTTGAAATGCTTGTAATAGTAACATATGAAATAAGTTCAAAAGTTTCAAATAAACTCATAAAACCAAACAAGATTCATGGGTGTTTGGCTAAATTTATTAAAAGAGCTTATAAGCTCATATATTTTATAAGATGTTTTAGAGCTTATAAGTATGCTGTAAAGTTATTTTTATTATTTTTGAATGCACTCTTTTCCACCTATTGTTTGGGTATTGAGGATTAAGCGAGTATTAAATTTTTTGATTGGCAGATTAATTAGCTATATGTTATGGCCAACATAGTTGTCCTATATGTTATGTATGTGTTGCTGCAAACTACTACCATTCCATGTATATAACTTCTCATACGAAATTAGAAGATATCACTAACATTTTTCTACTTAATTTTTTTGGTGTGGTACTGCTACGTGGATTAGAATTCTATTAAGAATTTAAGACGAATAGATTGTACTTGGACTATACTTTTGGTGGTTTCTAGAGTACAGAATTTGGATTTTCAAAATCTTTAATACAGCATGTCAAAGCATACTGGTTAGAAGGTATTGGTGTGTTATTTTATTATATCTTAGCTGATATTAATAATAAAAGTTTATTTATGGGTAAGTGTGTAATGGATAGTAGTCTGTTTGTGTTTATTAAAAAAAAAAAAAAAACAGTTGTGCCGATAATTTTTTTTAAAAAAAATTCAAATATTTTTTATTCTTTAATAAATGAAAATCATATATATTTATATATTTCACACATGCATCAACTATTTTGTCAATTCATTTAGACATTTAAATTTTATAAATACTGATTTCTGGTGTTTCTACATTTAAATATTAATTAAAATATTGTATAATAATTGAGATTATAAAGTAATTACCACCGATCTAACAACGACCACAGATGAACATGTAGCTGTACCAGCCCAATTTCTCTGGAATCTTGCATTTTACACTATAATATTATATCTCCAAATGATTTCAAGAACAACAATTAATACGATCATATGGTTATTAAAGTCGCGATCCGGACAATTTTACGACTCAAATATGCCTACTCATTTTAAATCATAAGCAGAATCAGAATCAGATCATTTTTAATTAATTTTTAGTAAAACTTTACGATTTAAGATCAGGTGACAGTGGAGTATTTTCAGGTATTCTCACGTGTTAGTGGCTAAAGTATGCGCATCTGTTTCTGGGATGTTTTGTTCTTTTCTTTTGTCCCAACTAAAAAAAACACTTCTTGTCAATCGTGTACCTAGAAGAATTTTGGTCACCAAATTTTGTAGATGACCTAAGAATATCGGTCCAAAACAAAATTATTCACTCACCAACACTTTGCAATTTACAGATAGAAATAATGTTGGTAGAATAAAATAATTTTGCATATCATTAAAGATTTCTTTAATATTTACCAACGAATTTTTAAAAGTTTTTTTTCTGCATGTAACAATTATTGTAGAGGGGACTTCTACGGAGCCTTCACGGCACCATTTAGTGGGGTGCATTTAGAGTTTTCTATTGTAGATTTATCATGTATATCTCCGGCGTGGGTTCATATGTGATAATGTTCGTCTAAAATAATATTTTTAATATTAAAAAAAATGATAGCATTATTAATAAGGAATCAATAAGGATTGTTCGGAGGAAAAAAAAAAAGGTCGACATAATAACAAAAGGCAAACAAGCAACAACAAACACTGGAGGCCTCGGCTATAGGCAATACACGCGATATAGAAAAACTCAATAGTAATATTAGAAAATTAAATAATGTTAATAGGACGTCAACCTTTATTTGATCTGTGGACCCTGACTAATCATTAATTATCCGAAGTTCACAAAAATTAAGAACTATTGTCGTACACGATTGTTGATTACGGCTGTGTTTGGTAGTAGGTTGAGTGTGAAAGAATCAAATCTTTTTTTTTTTTTATTCGGTATTTGAATTCAAAATTTTTGAACAAGAATTCAATAAGAATATTTTTCTTTATCTTCGCATGCTATGCGAATATGAATATCAACATATTCGATCGGTATATTCAAAAGAATATTATATATATATATATATATATAAGTTTAATACCCGTGTGTTAAACGAAACTTATAAAAAGATAAATATAAAAAATATTTTTGATCATTATAGAGTTTTTAAATTTAAAAATAAAAAATTCAAAAGATATTGTATCATCAACTCGTGTCTTGTACGATGTCTTGTTACTATTTATTAACTATTATTTTTATTATTAAATAATTTTTTATTTTGATATTTAGATTAAACTTGTTAATAATATATATATGTGAGAGAGAGAGAGATGATCAAGTGAGAATAGTTTCTTGAAATGAAGTCAGAATACTCTCTAACCAAGGAATTTTGAAGATGGTGATATTATTATTATTATTATTGTTTTAATATATATATATATATTGAGTATTTCAATTTTTCCGTTTTTATTGTGAATATCGATGTATTAATAAATTATATTGTAAAATCTCTTTATACATTATTGTACATATTCAGTAACAAAATATTGTTCATTTTCAGTAGTACTATTAGCTCGTTAAACTAAAGTTATAATAATAAATTGATTGATATTGTAATTGGTTACTGTATCTTTACACAATCATGAAATCAAACTTTACACAAAAAAAAAAAAAAAAAAAAAAAGTAACTAAGTGCATTTACATTAGTGTGGATATTAGGGAATTAATATTGCAAAAATTATCAATGACAAATGTGCATTACTATCAATATTGTGCATTTTACATAATTTATTTAACAACTCCAAGATACTATTGGAGATGTCATTAGACCAAGGAACCAAAAGTGACGCAACACAACCAATCCCAACCCTTTCCTTTCTCATTAAGTTTACCAATTGAAACCAACAATCTCTCCATGAACTTCACTATAAATAGCCTATTATATCTTCCTAGTACTTAGCAAAAGCTCTCCCAAAAAATAAAATAAAATAAAATGACATTCTTGTCAAGTTTCTTTAATTGCTTTATCTTTTCGTCTTCACACGTATCTGATACAAGCGCACCAAAACCCGATAATATATCAAAGAATAAAGATCAGAAGTCATCTCTTCCTCGTGCCCCAATTCTGGTTTCTTACTTTCCGATAAACTCCCAGCTCTCGCGCTTATAGTTCTTGGCTTCTTGCTACATGTCAACATAAATTCTAATCCAAGATGTACCGGGAAGAAGAAGAAGAAGAATAAGAAAGACGGGAAAAGGAACATATACGGAGTCCAAGTTTCAGCGTGAAATTCAATTAAATAAGAAGAAGTATGGGTATAATACATATTTAATTTAAGTTATTTTAAATTAACATTTTCGGGTTTGTAAAATAATGGAAATGGTGTATTTAGCCCTACCCTAAGATTAATTAAAACCCAAATCTTAGCAACATATATATGGAGTCCAAGTTTCAGCGTGAAATTCAATCGATGGAGATATAAGTTTGATCTTCATATGCATATGGACATGCTTTTGCTTAATCTTAAACTATAACAACTAATTAATTAGCTAGTTGGTAGATGGAGCTAGAATTCATGACGTGAGAGTGCTTTGATGATTATTATTGTCTACATCCGATGATGGGCTTAGTTGCAAATTTTGTCGATGTTATAACTTTTCTGGTATTGATTAATTAGAATAATAAAACCCAAAGATAAGGAAATGGCATATGGAGTGGAGTCACGAAATTTTCAAAATTTCATACATTCGTATTAATTCACACATGCAATTACGTATTATCTAAGTCATAAACTTATATATATATATGTGACATTCTCAATAATTTTAAAATTACATTATTCACACTCAAAGTCTCAAACATTGACAACTCGCAAATACAGTGAACTTTTCGAAATGAATCACGGTCCGGAGTTAGGTGTCGACCTTTATTCTTTCATATTTAGTCAAAGTTGCAATTTTCACGTGCGAAATGTGTGGACTCCAAGTTTCTAATTTCTTAATTATTTCGAACTTTCGTTTAGTTTGATTTGAGGTTGGAGCTACAAAAATTAATCGACTATATATATATATATATATATATATATATATATATATTAAAATAACACTCCTTACATCCGACGAAATACTCTAAATATGTTATATTTATTCGTCAAATAAAAATAGTCCAAATATCATATTATTTATTTATTTTTATATATATATTCTTAATATTTTCTGAAACACCAATACATCTGTTGATAAATAGAATATTAAAGGTAACAATGTAAGTTTTTTATTTTTCAATAACAAATACATTAATTCGAACACTAAATTCTTAAATTATTAATTGACATAAATAAATTTGAGAATGACAAACTAAAAAATAATATGTAAATTAATGTCTAAATTATATAAATTATTGATTTCTTAATTCATGTAACAAGACTACCGTAGGACGGGAGAGTATAATATATTTTATTTGTATTGTAGATTTAGAAAATTGCTGAAGTGAGAATAATATATCAATCTTCGTTAATTTGAGGACCTAATCTAAACGTTCATCAGCAAACTAAGATTGCCAAAATTGCTGAGCCATAGTCAGCTAGACCAGCGACTGGGCCTAGGCCATCTACAGCGATCGCTTAGGAATACAACTATGGATTATAATTTTCATTTCTTTTTTACTTGGTTAAATTTGTTTTTGATTTTTGGAAGTCTAACCCAACTTTTGACTGGCATGACTTTTTTTTATTTTTCTTATTTATGGATTTCGACAAATCGTCTCGACTTTGGGGTATTTAACGTCTAGGTGATGCCTAAGATGATTTTGAAAAGTACAAAACAGTTTTCCTTGATCTGCACTCAAATAAATAGACTTTACCTGTTGCATGTCATCTTTTAATACTCACCGTCTCATTCTATTTGTTGGAATTGTTTATTTTCACGAAAATTAATAAAAATATCATTCTATTTGTTGGAATTGTTTATTTTCCTGAAAATTAATAAAAATAATTGGTGTTATAATTACAGGTATCAAATGATCATAATCTCATTTTGTTTAAAATAATTAAAAATATGAAATAATAAAAATAGAAGTAAAAGTAGTAAAATAATCTTTCTTTTTTATTGGTACGAGTGACTGGTTGTATTAATTAATTTAACAAATTAATTGTATTAACTAATTAATTGTGTAAAATGAGCAAAAATATATTTATTGTTAGTGTTTTTTGTGTTAGTAATATATATTTATTTGGTGGATATATTTAATATTAAAACAATATTTACAAGAAAAAATAGTAAATATTTTAAAATTATTTAATATATAAATTTTTTGTGGTGCTAATTTGAAAATATATTAAAGATTAATTTATATAAAAGATATTTACATATTACAAATAGTTAATTAATAAATTAATTTTAAATAGTTTTTATGTTTAAATTAATAATAAATATGTATATTTTTATAATATTATGATAAACCAGTGTTCTAAAAATCGCTAGGCGGCTGCCAGCGCCTAACGCCTAGGACGTCTAGGCGGGGAGTAAGCGGGGCCTAGAATTTGAGAATAAATACCCTAATTGTATATGCACATTAGGTTACAAGATGTATTACATCGATCTTGGTTGAAATGCAATAGAAATCAAATACTTTTGATGTAAATTCTCTAGCATTATGAGTTTGGGTACTTTATAAGGGTGGTGAGTCCTCGATCAAGCTAAATGTGTTAGAAATTTTGCAAATGCAACATTTTTATGGACAATACTTACCGAAGCATCGACCAAACTATAAAATATTTGAATGATCCGCATTTTGAATGGTTATGTCCACATGTATCACCAATTACCAATTATAAGAATGAAATATTATACTTTGTATCTTTAGCACATGCAGGTCTCAATCATACAACTTTGCTAATGAATAAGTTTTGAAAAAATGATTGTTGTATCTTTGTGATATGAATGTATGTAGTGTTCTTAGTACTTTAGAATGCACTAGTTGTAATTGAACAGCATTAGTTCGACACTATACCGTGCATTAAATTTCTATCTCATTTTGTGTTTTACTCAAAATAAAAGATGTCCATGTTAATTTCTTATAATATGGATCATCATATCACGACGACCAAAGAATCCATGGCATTCGTGTCAAAAACTTGAATGAGTCAGTGTCCAAAAGTTCTTTGTTAGTCATATCTTATGATTCAACAATCAAAAAGTAGTAAAGGAAAAGTAATAGATCTAAAACGTGCTTTCTTTCACATAAATTAAAGGTATAGTTCTATTCTCATAATGTATTTATTAATGATAATCATCAACATGAATATCATCAAACTTAACAAGGTTCATTTCGCTCTTGGTCCATACTGAGCTTTTATAACTTTAATCAATGTGTCACTAGGCATCAAGACTTTGTCACATATAAATATCAATTCAGTGAATAATTGTCTATTCCTCCATAGATTCTCACATTCTTCAGAGATATTCGAACGAAATACTTTTCATTCTAATATTATACATTATTCGCTAGATATGTTACATTATATCTTAATAGTTTTCTCTTGAACCTTATATGTGAATGTTTGAATCAGGCTACATCACATAAATAATTCAAAATAAACTTCAAGACCAAATTAATGTGAATGATTGATTATACTTTTACAAGTTCTTTGTAAAGTAAGAAACAAATAAAATTCATCAATCAAAATAGAGGATATCCATTGACTAAGCAAGGTTATTGGGAGAACTTCCATGACTTCTACCACCGATCAATAAATATCACAAACTTGTACATATCTTACCCTTTAGTTCATTCTTCTCATATAGGTAGGAATCAACATGTCTTTTCCCCTTTGATTTGATGTTATTTTCACTATTCATATCGGTCCTGGTTAGCCTCAAGAAATTTCTTTATCCGGAGGTCTAACATTGGTATTTTGAAAAATAATGTCATGTCTCTCAATGACTAACTATCATAATTAATATTATACAAGTGCATCAGTATGTTTGTTCAAGTGAAAAAAAGTGAGATCGTATCTCTCAATTACTTATTGTCATTTAAAATGACTTTCTTTTTCACATATGGTAAGACATGTTTTTAGTCGTAATATATCAAAGTCATTGACCCTTTTTGGCATGCACTTTTCACTAAATTCTTAGGCTTGGAAGTAGTGTTTTTCATAAAATTTCTAAAATAATCATTTAGAACACATAGTTCAATCAATTTCTTTAGATAATGAATTTGAAAAATATATGTCATAATCTTTGTTTGATATTATGTGAATATACTTTATTACAAGCCTTATTTATACAATTCTTTATCGTTCATGAACTTTCATTATCATGAAAATATGCAAATGTACAATTAATAATGCATACATTGAAAGTAGCTTATAAAATCAAATTGAAAAGAATTACCAACATACATGAATATAACAATTCATCGAGAATTATCATGAATATATCAATTCATCTAGAATTAACAACATACATGAATCTATCAATTCATCGAAATTCATGATTAACTAAACATATTGGCAAAATCACGATCAATCTCTCATCTAATCATGTAAATAGTTTTATTTACGATTTCTAAATAAGAAATCATCTAAATGCATAAGTAATTATATATTATGTACTCCACGAATATCATTAAAGTATTGCAAAATTTCATGTTTGTCAATATTGTACATAACATCACATGCATATAATCATAGGTAACATATATATATATATATACACACATATACATGCTTTGTATAAGAATGCACAATAATACATATCATGCCATATATCCATATAAAATAATATTTATTAGTTTTATTTAATAAATAATATGGTAATTCGAATTACCTTGGAGAAAATACACGATTCTTTCGGGCATTTCTCGAATTTTGTTTTTGCAATAGGTTTGTGCGTGATATATTTTTGATGATAGGAATCGTCAAACTCAATCACCACCGTACATATTTAACCACTATGTATTTTAAACATTATGTCCAAAATTCAGCTTCATCCAACAGTTAGATTGTGCGTAATTTAATTTTTAAAAAGTTTGGCAGACAGTCGGAAACAGGATCAGCTCATTCAAAATTCATTATCAGACTCTACGGACCTCAAATACAGATCTTCACCGTTCAAAATAAGCTTTCATATGTATAGAATAATATATCCAGTTTTCGGCTTAATCCAACGGTTCGAAATTGCGAAATCTTGTTTTCTAAAAATACTGCACAGAAAATTTCGAAAACAAAATCTGATTCGTTTGGAAATTTATATATATTTCCTCTATCTCAGAATCCAATCTCCACCGTACAAAGTAATTCAACATGTTTGAAGGTTCTGTAAAAATTAGAACGACGGTTGAAACGTGAAAAAATGATTTTTCAAACTTACAACCCAGTTAGATTTTCGACCTACGAGAATTGTGTAATTGTTGTTTTGATTATGGAGGCTTATTTGTCGATCCCTCTCAATAGGTTGGAGTTCCGTGTTGATAACGTGTAACAGAAAAGGCAGAAAAGAAGAAAGGTTGGAGTTTCGTGCTGATAACATGTAAAAGGAAAAGCAGAAAAGAAGAAGAGATAAAGGGAAACGTTAGAAATTAGGCTTGTCTTATTCATGTTTCTATAATACATAAAGATAACAAATATCTAAATTATCCTTCATTAGTTACTTTTGACGAAGGCACACTAATTATATTTTTCCTTCAACACGTGTTTTTTTTTTTTTTTAGAGAGACTACTATATTGTGAGTCAAATCTTTCTCATTAAGGTTTCATTTTAATTTTTTTAAGTACTCACCCGCCTTTTAATATAAGTGTCATTTTAGAAACTTTGATTTTTTATAAATTCTTCATTTTGCTTCGGGTTGTAATCTCTAATGAAAAATATAGCTTCATGAGCAAATCGTTTTAGAATTTTTCACTACTTTATTTCAGTTTTATTCTCGCTTATTTTAAGAAATATATATACATTTATGGTGTAGTAAGATAATTAGAAGGAAAGAAGGGAAAGAATTAAATAAAAATATTATTAATTAATTAATGATGCATTAGTCAAATATTTATGTTTTTCTATAGAACGAGATAGGGCTCCATCATGGAGCCCCATAGATGATACTCCCACACCCCAAAAATATATGTTTGATTACAATTTAGGGTATACTTAGTTGACAAAATTAATATATGTTTGATTACAATTTAGGGATACATAGTTAACAAAATTGAAAACCTTATTGATAAATAGAAGTGTTTGACAGTTTAGATGATAACCTAGTTCAATAATAAAAAATTACATAAAATTATAAGTTTAAAATAATAATAATGTAGTTGGTGTAAATAAGCATTTGACAAATTAATTGGTAATCTAGCTCAAGAGTACAAAATTATTCTTTTTAAAAAACATACAAGTTTAAAATAATAATTATATTTATGTTATTTTTTATTTATTTTTTGAAATAATGTTAGCATTGTAAATTTAATTATTTTTATTACCAATTTCGTTGAAAATATTTAATTTTCAACAATTGCACAATGTTTTTTTTAATGGGTTGGGGAGAGATTTTTTCTTTCTTTCTATTGTAGGCCAATTTAACCAAGAATAATAATTGCAACAATACTAAAATATGTCCAAATATATAAATAATAATTAAAATAAGGGTAAAAAATTATATGCATTCTGTACTATACGCATTTTTTGGGTTTGTATCCTAACTTTTTTTTTGTAATTTAATGCATCATGCACTATACAAAATTTTGAAAGTGCATCCTGTACTATACAAAATTTAGAAAAAAAACTAGTTTTATTAAATAAAAACTAGAATTTATTAAATAAATATGCAAACCATATTTTATCCTAACGTTTATCGGAACTAGTTATATTAAATAAATAAAATATATTATTTATTAAATAATAAATTCGATGAGTTTGCATATTTAATAAAATATTTAATAAAGTATGCCGGTACTAGTTTTAAGTAAATAATAAATTCGCCGGAACTCACCTAGAGTATACGGGTTTGAAAATATGCAACCTCACTCGCGAGACTAGGCGAGTTTCGGCGAGTTGGAGCGAGTTTGCTGGTCGGAGGATGAACTTTCAAAATTTTGTGAAGTACAGGATGCATTAAATTACAAAAAAAACGTTAGGATGCAAACCCAAAAAACACGTATATTACAGGATGGTTACAATCTTTTTCCCTTAAAATAACATACTAAAAGGAAAGAAAAAAAAACTTTTTTATATAGCTAGTGACATAACATGTAGTTTTCCAATAAAAATAAAACGGGTAAAAGTGAAATATAAAATCAAAAAGTTCTATGAGTTTATTTGAAATGCTTGTAATAGTAACGTATGAAATAAGTTCATATTTTTCAAATAAACTCATAAAACCAAACAAGACTTAGATGGTGTTTGGCTAAACTTATTAAAAAAGCTTATAAGCTCATACATTTTATAAGATATTATAGAGCTTATAAGATGTTGAATCTTATTTTGAAAATAAGATGTTAAAGTGGTTGGATAATATAAGATGAAATAACTTATATGATGCTAGTAATGTCACTGTTATAATTGAATGGTCAAAGTTAAATAAGTAAATGAAAAATAAGCTCTTTTAAAAGAAAGAAAAAAAAATTGGGGTTCTCCTACTTTTTTAAAAACAGCTTATAAGCTCATAAAATCTATTATGTGAGCTTATAAGTTCTTTTTTTTTTTTTTAATACAAAACACTCTTTACAAGCTCTCGAACATCTTATAAGATTTTTTAAGAAGCTTATAAATTTAACTACAAGCTAATTTATCGTGCTTATCAAATATTCACTTAGTATTTTGTATGTCCCAAAAAATATAATTGCTCACTCTATACCAAACTAAACAAGTTTGGTTGTTATTTTGGGTATCCAATAATAATACGCTTATTACTACATTTGTGACAATGGATATTAGTTAATTATTAATAAATACATAAATGGAAAAGATTATATTTAACTATATGAACTAACATATCTTAAATTATATAAATAAGCGTAAGTATATTTAGGATGGAAAGTGTAGTAAATTTAGAATGTATTAATTATTTCTTCAAATGTACGCTCGTACTTAAATTATATTAAAAGCATACTAATTATTTCTTCAAATGTCTACTAGTACGCACATTTCAAAAATCCAACGGCATTCATCTGCACAACATTTTGTTATGGGACTGATTGTTTTGTTTATATATTTATTTATTATTCTGGGCCGTCTTATGGAGATGTACAAGTCATTTGCTATTTCCAATCACTTGTCGGTCTAGTGATTCTAGACGTTCTGTATGTTTTAAAGTAATTTTTATTATTTTTGAATGCATTTGGGTACTGAGAGGATTAAGCAAGTATGCAGTTTTTTGATTTGTCCTATATGTATGTGTTGCTGCAAACTACTACCATTCCATATAATTTCAAATAAATATCACTAACATTTTTCTACTTAAATTTTGTTGTGCGGTAATGCTCGTGAGTTGGTCCGGTCAGATTTTATTTTTATTTTTATTTTTATTTTTTCAAATATTTTTAATTCTTTAATATAATTTAATATATTTTAACATAAATAAAAATCAAATACTTATATATATCACACATGCATCAACTATTTTGTCAATTCGTTTAGTCATTTAAATTTTCTAAATATTAATTGTGGTGTTTTTACATTAAAATAGTATATAATATTTAAATTTATAAAGTAATTATCACCGGTAGTTGTCACTTGTCAATTCATTTAGTCATTTAAATTTTCTAAATATTAATTGTGGTGTTTTTACATTAAAATAGTATATATTATTTAAATTTATAAAGTAATTATCACCGATTGAACAACAGCAACAGTTGAAACCGTGAATCATTAAACATGTAGCTTTACCAATTTGGTGACCAGCCCGATTTCTGGAATCTTGAATTTTACACTTAAATATTATTTCTCCAAATGATTTCAAGAACAACCATACTACCATGGTTACTAAAATTGCGATTCGGACAATTTTACGACTCAGGTATGCCTACTCGATTTAAATCATAAGCAGAATCAGAATCATGTCATTTTTAATTAATTTATAGTAAAATCTTACGATTTACGATCCATTTCGTGATTTTTTGATTTTAAACATTGCTCAACGACCCGATCCAAATTTGCGATTTTGACAACCTTGCATACGACATTGCTCAAGAGATAATACGACTCAGTCAATCATAACCTTTACTCACTCCTATGGTGTTAAGTCTACAAAATCACAAACAGATTAGTCAAAGCTCTGAAAATGTCCTCAATAAGTATTTTCCGCAATTTGAATGGCGGCCTATTCTTTTGAAGTAATCACCAGCAATCCCAAAGCACCTATCAGTAAATACTGCACACATAAACAACAAGCCAAGTCAAACCCAGAGTTGGACCACTCCCAGTTTTCTAATATCAATATATAGAATGATGTTGTTAACCTTGATGATAGGCTTTTCGGTCATGATTATAGTCACCCATCCTACGTACGGCAAGAACCTGCAAAGATATCGGAATAGTGGTGTACCTTGATTAGCAATGATTGGGGAACAAAAGCAATAAGCAAAACACACAAATGTATTAACGAACACTACATTATTATAAACCAGGGTTCCCTTTTAGCATATTCATTTTGGTCAACCATACAGAGTTACAGAGTCAAATTTACGCAAATGCAAATACTTAGATGATTAAAGCATTAGAAAAGAGTAATGGAAAATTTGTCAATAATGTAAATTTCAATGCTAGAACTAGATAGTTCATGAGACAGCACCTGAGCAGCATATATAAATCAAATTAATGTTACTACAGGTGACAGTGGAGTACTTTCAGGTATTAAAGAACAAAAATTAATTAAATGTTTATTTTATTTCAATTTTCAAGCGAGACCTAGCAAGTTGGCTGGTCACCCAAATACTTTTAAGGGGTGTTCGAGTGAGCCCAAATCAGATCAAGCCAACCTAAAATTTCAAGTTAGGGTAATCCTACCATATAACCAGAAGATATGAATTTCAAACCCAAACCAACACACACACACACACATATATATATATATAAAATACGATTCTCCTTTCCCTCCACTCCCATGGTTTAAGCAATTCACGGTCCTCCAGGATCAATGATGTCAGCTGTTTAGGGCTCCATGAATAAAAGTAGCACCGAGTTTTCAATAAAGTGGAAAATAGTTTAAGGTTATAATTAATATTTTTCCTTTAAAGTTGAAAGGTTGTTGAATTATTTCTATAGAAGGAAAGCTGCTCTTTTGGTCAAATTGTTGCCAAATAAGAACAAGGACATTATTGTATGCATCCATACCAGGAAACAAGAACGTTCACTTTGAGGTGAAGGGAGTTCTATGTGGAAGTAAAAAGATGTGCATTGAAGTTTATGATGTTTGCAACACAATGCAAAAGAAGCTTTGAATAAACCTCTGTAGGACCCTTGAGGATTAATGAAAGGTTATGCACCTGCATACACACTTCATAATTCCGCTACTTCAAATAGAAATAGACTTGGTAGGATGAAAAGATAAGCAAATCCTACTATAACTCAAACTTGCAACTCCAAATGATAAATCAAAAGAATATATATATACATACATACATACATACATACATATATATATATATATATATATATATATATATATATTTCATATAAATCCAAGAAGACTCACACACCAAAATTAGTGAAACAAAAAAGCTAAAGAACTCAGCATTTACTATCATGGAACATGTTTTCCTTCAAATTCAATACTTGACTATTTCATTTCAAAACTGCAAAACAAAGTCAGTACAGAGTTGTCGAAAAGGACAATACATCTTTAAACAACTCATAAGAACTCAACAAAAATTACCAGTTAGATATGAAACTGTCTGGAAAATAATTTCAAGTATCAACTTACCCAACAGCTCTTCCCATAATATGGTTTCTATTCAGCCAGAGTTGCCCATGAGCGTACAGAAGCCTATCATCCCCAAAATTATTATCTCCTGAGAAATCAATGACAGACTAACATGATCAACATGTTTTTACAATTTTTTGAAAATATATTGCTAATTTTTAAATACTACTGCTAAATCAAACCCGGCATAAAGACTTGAATACAGTTAACTTTAAAATTGGTGACACTGCTCCTTACATCTGTTCTAGAACTCAAGGAAAGCAACATCATCAGCTGTATATTTAATTTAAACATATACCTTTTGTCAGGACATCAACCTCCCCAGTGTCAGGGCGCTCATGAACCTAAACACATAGAAATATTTCAGTTACCATCGAAAGAAGAAAATGGAAAAAGGAAGTGTAGCGTTGTTTCTTATCCCACAGTTCTGACTTCTGAGTATAAGAGACCCATTATTGCACACAATCTCTGGATGTTGAAAATATTAACTGACACTATAAAAACAGGCACAAAATCATTCTCGCATGTTTATTTGAAACATTCCACTAAATAAGCTTTGACATAAATGTGAAGATAGAATAGAAAACTGATCAAAGAGGAAACATCACAATATGTTGCGTGTATACTAATAATAACATGCATGTATGAATGTATGTACATCTGGAAGTCTTACGGAAAATGTATCTATAAATTCGATATGTAAATAGTGCTTGCATGTTTTACAGCTCATATTAACATCAGCATCTTGTTTCTTCTTTAAAATGTTCCACGGAATGACTCAAAAGGGGTAATACAATTCCCATCTTCCCGCACTTCCCAGCACTGGTCTAGTTAAAATACTAACACATATAGATGAGCAGGAAAAAGGTCAAAGATTATATCAGCTATCATACCTTGATAACTCGGTGGACAATAGGAATTTCACGTCCCTGTCAGGAGAAAATAATGGAATAAATTTGAGAAAAAATAAACGTATTACTTTACAAAATGCCTATGAGCATTCACCAAACTGTTAATAGCATTTGAAGATTTTGAAATAACTGAGATAAAGGCGACCATGATAAAAAAGTCTCCAAACAGTCGTGTACATAAACAGGTTACCAGATCATAAAATGCAAATCACATAAACACCCATCCTTTATTGAGTTTTTCTACCAATACTAAGGGTGTGATTGTTTTGTGTTTCATTTATAAAAAGATTTTTTACTAGAATAGTTAGTGGGGGGAAAGTTTGTTTTTGAGAAAATAATATATAACTTTGAGATTGCAATTGGATATGAAATGAAAGTATAAAAATGGTGGTTGATGTGATATTTCCTTAGCAAAATGATAGTTAGATGTGATTGGTGATTGGAAATGTAAAACAGTAAGACTGGGAGAACCATGAAATTTGTGAGATGAAAGAGTGATGACAATAGTCCATTTGATGTTCCTTTTAGAAATGGCGATTGGACGTGAATGGTGATTGAAATGAGAAAATGAATAGCTTATCTTCTAAAATTATCATAACCAAAGTAGCAAACATATGTTGGGAAAAGAGAGAGAGAACAAAAACACTTTTTAGTAGAAAGAAAGTGGAATTTTTAAGTAAGCAATTGTAACCTAGAGCTCTGAAGCAGATGTGTTTTTAAAAGAAGCATATTATTACAACTCCAAGTTGGAAAAATAAATAAACAAAGAAGATTAGATAGCAAGCAAATAAGAAACACGAGGACATCCAGGATGAATTATTATACGGGACCACTTACATCAACATTAAACACAACAATTTCTCCAGCACGAATAGGGTCATTACTCATGTGCAAGAACAAGATGTCACCCTGAAAGAAAGAAAATAATGAAGTTAAGATCAAGTAATAAAGACATAACACGTATGTATACATGTAAACCAACAACAGACACCCACATGCAAACTGTTCATCTTTTAGACACCATCCCATACACATTTAAGTCATCAATGGACTCACCCTTTTGAAACCAGGCTCCATACTTCCAGAAAGCACAACAACTACGGGTGATTCACTACCGGTGATACACATTAATCCTTTCCATATAATCAGTGCTGATGTAACGATCATACCTGGAAAGAAGATGAGCGATCAGACTAATGGGCCATATTCATATAAACATTGCGTAGATCCTTCTCAAGAAGAAAATGTAGAAAAAAAAAGACCATTTCTTGAACAGAGCAAGGAACCAGATGTCCACAGTAGAAATCAGAATAACTGCTGATGAGGAGCATAAAACTTATGTTTGGCAAGCGAACCAGTCACCAACTATAAAACCCCCTTCAAACACTACACATTGTAAAATTTCTAGATGCAAACAAATGTAACTAAAATGCACAACTTCAAATTACAGTCAAATCCACACACACACACAGCAAGGGAAGAGAGATGATTTGCAGTCAAATCCAAATTGCATATATATACATATAGAAGTCTCTAAATTAAGATTCCTCAAGTATTTCGTTTAATCCATCACCCTAATAAGTAATCTCTTACCTTTTTTCGAGAAACGCAGTACTTTGTTCTTAAAATGAAGAAGTGAGGCAAACGAATTAACAGCAAATCATCATTCGTAATCGAAACTACTCCAGATCAGATGAAAAAACAAAAGGAAGTAATTTTCCCCCAACCAAGCAATAACAATAGGGGTCGCCGCCGGCATGTGAACCAAGATAGAACAATTGAAGTGAAAAACAAAAATTATAAGCATGGAAAGCGAAACTCAACAAACCAAAGGAAAATACTCTCAAAAAAAAAATAACAAAGAAAAAAGGAAAAACTCTGCGTACGCACCGAGGCTGACGGCTTGAGTGAGGGCTTGTCTGAAGTTCAAGGATTTGATGGAATCGATCTGCTCTCCGACCCACCCCATCGTCTCTTCGCTCACTCTCTTCTTCTTGTCTCTGCAAAAATCTTCAGTTCCGACTCGAAACACACAAATGCAGGCCGAAGGGGGAAAAAAAGAACGAAATTGGAAAAAATATAGAGAAAATACCAAAAATTATCGTCTTTTTTTTTTAATTTTCCACTTTTATCCATAGTTAATTATTGTATCATTTTTACAAAACTTTTTTTCTTTTAATACGTTCTTAGTTAGAATTAATTCCAATATTAGCACCCCTTAGTTAGAATTAAGGTTACCTATTTTTAGAATATATAAAATTCATTTAAGATAAATTGTTTAATTATAATAACTCACCCAAAATTACCGCTGCCCCCACAATTACTCTGTATCTTTCATATTTCAACACATATTTGAACATATCTCATACGTATTCTTTCAAATTCAAGCACCAATTGCACACATCTCACACTTTCCATCTCCTCCGAAGCAATTGTCGAGAACAAATCAATTTGTAATTGATTCTCCGATCAAAAGATTTCAACGAATATTTCTTAGTATCTGAATTAGATCCGTCATCCCTGAATATTCTAATCGTTTCCACTTAAAATCCTCAATCCCTGCGATGGCCAAAGAACACAAATCAAACAACAACAAAAAAAAAAGATGGAGGTCGTCCCAAAAACTAGTTTGTCGACGGAGGAGATGAGGACTCGTTCCAAAAAAACAAGTCACAAGAAGAATCCGATAATGAACAACCGCAAATTTTCAATGTTGTTTGGGAGGGGCAAAAGTGTCGTTGCTTCAGCGTCGGAATCAGACTCCAATTTTGAATCTCAAGAACAAATTTTCGATGTTGTTTGGAAATTCATATTGTATGTATAACAGATTTTTATGTTAATATTTGGTGTATGTATAGTTGATCTGTAATTTAGTTATAAGTTTTACTTGGGTGAATTGTGTTGAAGTTTGGCTCGTAGACCTATCAGGTTCTCGAACTTGGTTTATATGTAGTTAATTTCTAGTTTTATCTTGTGCACTTTTGTCTTCCAAATAATTTCATAAAATGATTGTTGTTTGGTTGATTTTGTGTTTCATTGTATTCGTCCTTGTTTTTCCATGAATATAATTCATAGACTTTATGTTTATTTTATGTTTATAGTAAGGGACTTTTTTTTTTCTTCACGATATTTTATTTATGTACAACTAATAAGATGTTGATTGTTTGATTATTTTAAATTGACTAGAATTTGCGTACTTTGCTCATATAATTTTTATTTACGTGAAATAAAAATTTATTAACTTTCTGTTTATTTAATAAAATATTTATTTTTATTACATAATATATATATAAGTAAACCATAAATCAACTAAACGATGGTTTAATGTAATTAAGAATATAATTAGTAAACAAAAAATGCAGTTAAGAGTGATTCATAATAATCAAATAAAATTATTAAAATTTTTGGACATATGAATAAACGAGTTTTAATAATTTTACTTATTGGCACTGACGTTTATAAAAAATTGTAGATTGTGTTGTGATTTGTTTATTAGAAATAAAATAATTACTATAATTTGAAACACAAATATTAATATAAAATAAAAAATACGACCCGGAAAAACAAATATTTTTTCTTGATATTTCTTTCTCCTTTTTCCCTTTCTGATGCATTTGGTTTAATAATATACCTGTCATTCCATAAATATGCTCTTAATTTTTTTTTTCGTTTTTTCTTTAATGTCCATAAATATCATATTGATATTTAATAGATTGGGGTAGTATATGGAATGATATAATTACATTTAATTTAGGCGAATATAATTTTTTGTTATTTTTGGTTAGTGATAAGATAATTAATGAGATTAAGGTGCATAGTTGAATCACGTAAAATTATAATTCTGATATAATGGTTAAGGTATTAATGGTATTTATTAACTATAGTAATAAAATTGAAATGAGTTTGTCCAAATCATGTATTCACGTTCTTTTCCCAAAAATATATTAGGCTTTGTTTGACTCCCTAGAAATAAAATAAGAACTCGGAGGAGACTCTGATTTTCGCTCTACACATGCTAATAATTTTACAAGCCCGTTTGGATTTAGTTATATCAATAATGGATCCGGCCCTACGGGTCGGCCCTGGCCCGACCTTAAAGTCTCAGGGCTGGACCAATATTGCATACCTCCTAATATGCCTTGGGCTAATTGGGTCGGGTTGGCCCTTAGGGCTTTTTTTTTATTTTTATACGGAAGTTCTTGTTAATAATTAGATTTTTTCTAATTAAAGTTTGTAAATTAGATTTATTCTAATTAATTGGTACAGCGATAATTCGTGTTAACGAATTGTATAGGCTCGTTCTATGTGTCGTGTAGATATTTATAACCTTTTGAATTTCTCAATTCCATTTATTGGCGAGTGAGAAATGGTGTTTGGAAGTTGGATAGGTGCTTTTAAGCCTTATCGTTTATCCCACATTAATAGTTATCCAATGTGGAAGGGAGTTTAAAAATGTTTAACTATTAATGATTGGACATCAAGTGGGCCCAGTGGGTTGTGTGGACTTTGTGTAAACGAAGCTCACGCGGGCTCTTGGACTTGGGTTCGCCAGTCCGCCAGCCGAGCCCGGACCCGGACCCGGACCCGGGTCCTGGGTCCAAATTGGCTGGTCCGTGTGGGGTTCGGGCTCCGGTTCAACCATGGCTAACCTTTTAGCCGCATGTGGTTTTGACCCCTGATTGTTTTTTTGTAACTCCTGACTGCTATTGCATGGACATTATTTTGACCAAACACCTGACAGCATTTGAATAGACACGCTGAACCTGTCCAGGTTCATGCTGTCAGGTGTCAGACGTTTTGAGTGTCTTTATGACATTAACTTTGGCTGTAACCTACCTCTCTGGAACCCCTATAAAAGGGTGAGGAACTCCAGCATTTTACACACACGAAAATCACCTGAAACATACAAGCATTCAGCATATTTTACGTTTCTGCATTTTCTTGTCTACGTAGCTCAGTTCGTTTTCTTCCAGTTCGCCGGAGCTCTGGTATTTACGGTGCTGTAATACCAGAGACGAAGTCGTTTCATTTTTGGAGACGAATAGCCGTAGAACGAGCCTATACAATTCGTTAACACGAATTATCGCTGTACCAATTAATTAGAATAAATCTAATTTACAATCTTTAATTAGAATAAATCTAATTATTAACAATCCCCCACATGAGTGAGAAACTCCAAAAAACGACATGCATGAATGCAAATACATAGCTCAGTCCTTAAGAGACAATAGAGAATAGGGATAGGTGGCTTGTGGCCTTGAACCCTCCTTAGTTAATACTACCGAGCATACCGGCGGATTAGTGAAACATAATTCTTGAACTATTCCCCTTTGTGTATACTACAGTAGTATCAACCCACTAAGGTCTCAAAATTCTTCCGTTCTCACGTTTGTGTCCGTTTCTGGCCATGGACAACTTCTTTGGATTCATAAGTTTCAGTAGAAGCGGCCCTCACTTCTCGCTTACATAGGTGATTCTTCAAATCAGCATTCTGTCATACTCAAGTCAAAGACCTGCACAAGAATCATTAAAAATCAGAGATTTAACCTCACCACGTGACAGATTATAAACTCTACTTTTGCTGTTAAGGAATAGGATCGTAGAGTTTAACTTACCCAGACTTTTGTAGTTTAGTTTTCCCATTGAACCAAGTTTGTGGGATCTCCACTCATCATGGTTGGGTTTCCACTACAATCATCCTTAAGTTGTGGATTTCACTCCCATTCCTTCTAGCAACTTGTACATCTGATCTCGAGCTATGTTCTTAGTGAATGGATCCGCTAGATTATCTATCGACCTTACGTAGTCGTAGAACGAGCCTATACAATTCGTTAACACGAATTATCGCTGTACCAATTAATTAGAATAAATCTAATTTACAATCTTTAATTAGAAAAAATCTAATTATTAACAATCCCCCACATGAGTGAGAAACTCCAAAAAACGACATGCATGAATGCAAATACATAGCTCAGTCCTTAAGAGACAATAGAGAATAGGGATAGGTGGCTTGTGGCCTTGAACCCTCCTTAGTTAATACTACCGAGCATACCGGCGGATTAGTGAACATAATTCTTGAACTATTCCCCTTTGTGTATACTTAACAATAGTACTAACCACTAAGGTCTCAAAATTCTTCCGTTCTCACGTTTGTGTCCGTTTCTGGCCATGGACAACTTCTTTGGATTCATAAGTTTCAGTAGAAGCGGCCCTCACTTCTCGCTTACATAGGTGATTCTTCAAATCAGCATTCTGTCATACTCAAGTCAAAGACCTGCACAAGAATCATTAAAAATCAGAGATTTAACCTCACCACGTGACAGATTATAAACTCTACTTTTGCTGTTAAGGAATAGGATCGTAGAGTTTAACTTACCCAGACTTTTGTAGTTTAGTTTTCCCATTGAACCAAGTTTGTGGGATCTCCACTCATCATGGTTGGGTTTCCACTACAATCATCCTTAAGTTGTGGATTTCACTCCCATTCCTTCTAGCAACTTGTACATCTGATCTCGAGCTATGTTCTTAGTGAATGGATCCGCTAGATTATCTATCGACCTTACGTAGT
>BMAC01000803.1:374878-386683 GCA_014905375.1 Phtheirospermum japonicum | reverse complement strand
AAAGATGCTATCATATGATACTAACAATTAAATCACCAATTGCAGAAGATAACGAGGAGCGGAGACGGGTGAGTCGTGATTCGGCTACTGCGTATCAGATTTTTGTATGTAAGCACCAGAAGGAAGACGACACGTGGGTTAGGGAAGTTGGTGGCTTCTACTAAGGGTTTTAGAGGCAGCGCTTCTTCCTCCTCCCAACACGACAGGACTCGAGTGAAGGAACACCAAACGCAGCTTCAGGCACAAAGAAAGGAGGTAGAGGCCACGAGACAAGCTTATCAAGCGATGGAAGATAGGTACAATTAATTTGAGGTGTCAAGTGTGTAGCAGCACAAATTTCAGGCGCAGAATGAACGACCCAAATGACTCATCTCATCATATGTTTGTATAAACTTTTGAATTTATAATTTTTTGTTGAACAAATTGAATTATTTTAAATTAGATGAAATTTAAATATTTAGTTCATTTGCGTGTATATTTGAATTGTTTTTTTTTTTAGTTTGTGGTTTTTTTTTTTGTTTTTGGGTACTCTAAATAAAAAACATCAATTACGAGGAGGGCCCCAGATGATACAACTGAGTTTGGATGGAAAGCGTCTCTACGTGACAAACTCCCTCTTCAGCACGTGGGATCGTCAGTTTTACCCTGATCTCATTGAGAAAGGTAGCCATATTTTACAGATTGATGTTGACACCGAGAAAGGCGGTCTAGCCATCAATCCGAATTTCTTTGTGGATTTCAAAACCGAACCGGATGGCCCGTCTTTGGCCCATGAAATGAGATATCCAGGCGGTGACTGCACTTCCGACATCTGGATTTAACAACTCTCCCACGGCATGGGCATATCTATCTAGTTGAACCTAGTTGAACGCTGATTGAGTTCGTGTATTATTAATTCAAAATTTCAACTTATAAATAAAAATAACGAAATAAAGTTGGTCGAGGAGATTTGACATGTACATTAAAATGCTTTTATTACATTGAATGTGAAAACATGACATGGATACTGAATACTACCTTTGAATGTGCTTATTTTTATTTTATTTTAGAAATAAAATGAAAATATGGTGCTGAATATTTTTTTTATTCATCGTTGGGGTTGAACCACCGGAAAGAGAGGATGGAACCTGATAGGAAAGAGACAAATAATTGAGGCAAATCATAGCAGTTGATGAGCCCAGGAGATAGAAGGTAGTTGGCTTTTGTCTCACATTCAATTATATATGGCATGATAAACTACGTCTAGACTTGGGAGTCGATCTTTTTCCCAGATTTCCAGTTTGATAATGGTGGTGTCTCAGAGTTCAACCAAGTATGCGACATAAAAGCATGTCGCTCGCCTTTTACCAAGTCAACGGAAGCATACGACTCGAGTTGGGTCATCTCTTGCGGAGTCAACTCCACCGAGAGTGCTCCGATATTCTGGTCTAGGTTCTCTGTCTTAGTGGTACCAGGAATCGGACACACATCGTCTCCTTGTGCAAGAACCCAAGCCAATGCCAGTTGTGCTGGTGTGCATCCCTTTGTTGTTGCCATTCCACATAAACTCGTAGATTTTCTTGTTTTCGTCAAGATTTTCCGGCTTGAATCTTGGAAATCTCTATCAAAGTTTGGTCGAAACCACGTCCAAAAACAAATTGAAAAATGAAAACTCAGATCGAGTTAATAGGGATAATTGAGGCTCAAACTTTTTTTTAAAATCTGAAAATGACAACCTAAGTTTTTTCTTTACAACAATTTTCCAAAATCGGGGATTGGTTTGGCATGTCATCCAAGGTTTTTTTTTTTTTAAATCAACCTGTGTACAAAAGCCAAGTTGAAATAATTTCTTACTGTTTAACTGTGAGACAATGATTTGTACAAGTTTAGAAAAACGTGAAAACATTTAATTTACCAACAAAATAACAAAAAAAAAAAAAATCAGGATTGTCGCTTGAGAAAATCGTGAAAATACACAGCATCTTTGGCTGATCACTATCTTCACTTAACCAAATACAAGAATTCATCACTACAATATTACAGCAGTCTAAGCAAAGATTTACGTCACTTAGGGTTCTTTCACTTAACCAACATATGTTCAAGAACCAAGATTGTTCTTTCTCGGTACAAACACCCCTGCTGTGTCACAATAATAGCACTAAGGATTAGTTGACCTCCTACACATTGTATCACTTACAAGGGAATTTCTCATGATCAACAAGGAATTTCAAATCCAAGAATCTTGAAATAATTACAAAAGTTCATACTAAGGTAAATGAAGGAAACAAAAGCACGTCGAATAAACAAACCATCAGGTACAGAAGTCAACCCACACAGATGTGCTCCCAACTCTCAAAACTGCTCACCGGCTTTTCATAGTGTCGCCCGACGAACGAAAAACATCCAATTTCTGATTCAAAACATATATGGCATTAGAAACAAACTTTAGTGGAGACTTCTGGAGTGGAGTCGGCAATGCGAATCTGGAAGTGCCTGGGAGGCTGTGGGCCGAGGCGGAATTTCAGAGTTGTGACTTTCGACGCGTGAGGAAGTGGATAGGGCGTAGAATTTCGATCCATCATAGAAGTCTTCATTCTCTCCTTCTCACGGATTTCGGAAAGCGTATTCCTGCATTTAATGAGATCACAAGAGTACACATCCAGGATTAAATGAGGTATATCGATGGAGCCCGCTTCAACCCCACTGAGTAGAATGCCAAACTTGAAATCCGAGGGATCGTTCACATCGAGCAGAATGAGATCCAACCTTACAAGCCTTACATTAGAAGGAAAAGATGATAAATCGGGGTACTTGTAAAGGCAAGCATTTTCCAATTCATATTCTTGATGATCCAGAGAACTATCATCGATATCATACGCACCGTGCAAGGTCAAACAAATATTGACACCACTGATTACTTCAAACACTCCCCCCATAGAAAAAGCTCCATGAAAATGATACATACGTTTCCAAATGCTCCCTCCTTCATTAAACTTAAGAGTATACATCTCTGCTGCCGTTTCGACAAAAAAGACCGACTCGTCCAAGAAGGTGAGATTTCGGAGACGACAGCGAGGAATATCAATGTTAGGCAGTTTGTAGCATTTTCGTTTGGAAGGGTCAAATAATTCAAAATTGTTTCTGTGGGGGTCAAGTACAGATGAAGAAATCATAATTTGTCTCCCATCTGGGGTTGGAGTGGCGCAAGGAGAATGTTTGTCACTCTTCATGTAACAAACAAAACTCATCATCTTTTTGTCTACCTTAAAACGAACAGGTAAGTTGAGCAATTCGAATTTATAGACGGACTTTCCCGGACGAGGAGGAGGATATCCAAGGCCCGGAGGCAGTCCCTCAAACGCATACAAAGTAGATCCTAAAACACATAAAGCGCCAGAACGAAAAAACTTACCACTAAGACGAACTGTAGGTAACATATCCAACTCATGATCAACACTACCGCCGCCACCGGAATTGAGATCTACGATATACAAATCGTAATCACCATCCGGGTTAAGGCTGACGATATAAGGCTTTCTTGGAATTGAGATTGGCACGGATGTTGACGGCGAGTATTGGTAGTCCATTGTCTGAATAGGCCGGTGAACGACAGACGGGGGTTGGAGCAGACGAGACCGGAATGAAAGATTTTAGGGTTGGGGCATCGCTTAACTTTTTAATTGGGGAAAGTTGGCATTAAGTTGTGGCTTTGCGCTTTTAATCTTAAAATAAAAATAAAATTAAATATTTCCATATCAAAATAACTTTGTCTGCAAAAAAAAGAAATTTAAAAGCACTCCCGTTTACTTACGATTTGGTATTTTATATATGTAAAAAGAAGGTAATTAAAATAATAAATAAATAAATTCTAGAAAATTGTATTATAAAATTTTGAAATTATATTTAATATGCAATGAAATATTTAAAATTCAAATTTCAAAACAAAATATGGGAAAGTATCTATCAAGATCTGAAAATATTTTCATATTTAAAAAAATAAATTAATATTTAAAATAATTTCAGGTATTATAACATAATTTCCTAGATTTATCTTAATTTTTTTTTTCATATGTAATATAATTTCTTGTATAAAATATTTACTAGATTTTCATAATTATGTAATTTAATATAATATCTTACATATTTAAACAAAATTGATTCTTAATAAATACTTTTTCATATTTAGTATTGATTTTTATACATTTTTGTTTACATACTTCAATTAATTCCAAATTTTTATAATATATAGACTTTTTATTTTGTTTTTAATATTTAAAGTAGTTTTGGATTTTAAAATATTTTCGTAGATGTCCCTCGGTTTTTCTGAGGGAAACTAGCCCTCTGTTATTCTGAGGGTAGTTTTTCCCTCAATTTTTCCGAGGGTATATATTATCAGGCCCGAGGGGATTTATCGAAAAGAGGAACCTTCGGTAATTTCCTAGGAAAAGTTTACCGAGGCAAAATTTTCCTCATAAATTTTTACCGATTAGGATTTTATCGAGGGAGATTTTCCTTCTAAATTGAATATCGAGGGATTTTACCTTATTATCGAGGGACTTTTCCCTCGGTAAAACACTATTTTTTTGTAGTGTCGGTAATGACAAAAAAGCCTCGTTAATCACTTTTACAAGAAGAATACTGGGGGCAATTTCCCTCAATAAGACCCTACTCGGTAAATTTAACGAGGGGAAAATGTGTCATTGATAAACATCCCGAGAGGAACACCGATGGGTCATTTATTCGGTAAATCACTTGAGACTTGAATTGAATTCCCTCAATTTTCTCGAGGGCAGTATTCCCCTCGGTTTATTTTAATTTTTTTGATTATTATTATTAATCCATATTTTTATTTAAAGTACCCAAAAAAAATCACAAACTAAAAACAAAAAACGAAAAGATATTCAAATAAACAAGCAAATGAACTAAATATTTAAATTTCATCTAATTTACAATAATTCAATTTGTTCAACAAAAAATTATAAATTCAAAAGTTTATACAAACATATGATGAGATGAGTCATTTGGGTCGTTCATTCTGCGCCTGAAATTTGTGCTGCTACACACTTGACACCTCAAATTAATTGTACCTATCTTCCATCGCTTGATAAGCTTGTCTCGTGGCCTCTACCTCCTTTCTTTGTGCCTGAAGCTGCGTTTGGTGTTCCTTCACTCGAGTCCTGTCGTGTTGGGAGGAGGAAGAAGCGCTGCCTCTAAAACCCTTAGTAGAAGCCACCAACTTCCCTAACCCACGTGTCGTCTTCCTTCTGGTGCTTACATACAAAAATCTGATACGCAGTAGCCGAATCACGACTCACCCGTCTCCGCTCCTCGTTATCTTCTGCAATTGGTGATTTAATTGTTAGTATCATATGATAGCATCTTTTTTCACAAGCTATATAACTGGTGGTTAGGTTAGATTCTTGTGATAACTGCTCTTGTATATGCATTAAATTTGTATAAAGCATCGTGATCAAGTGGAGTATGATATCAGAAGCTCAGACATAAATGCATATATAGTTAGCAACTTTCCATGGGGACTGAAATGCAATTTTCCCCAATTAAAAAGTTAGCAATGCCCCAACCCTAAAATCTTTCATTCCGTTCTCGTCTGCTCCAACCCCCACCTCTCGTTCACCCTGAATCTTGTATCTCTCTATCATCATCACGGGCCTACTCAGACAATGGACTACCAATACTCGCCGCCAACATCCGTGTTAATCTCAATTCCAAGAAAGCCGTATATCGTCAGCCTTAACTCGGATGGTGATTACGATTTGTATATCGTAGATCTCAATTCCGGCGGCGGCAGTAGTGTTGATCATGAGTTGGATATGTTACCTACAGTTCGTCTTAGTGGTGAGTTTTTTCATTCTGGCGCTTTATGTGTTTTACGATCTACTTTGTATGCGTTTGAGGGACTGCCTCCGGGCCTTGGATATCATCCTCCTCGTCCGGGAAAGTCTGTCAATAAATTCAAATTGCTCAACTTACCCGTTCGTTTCAAGGTTGACAAAAAGATGATGAGTTTTGTTTGTTACATGAAGAGTGATAAACATTCTCCTTGTGCCACTCCAACCCCAGATGGGAGACAAATTATGATTTCTTTATCTTTACTTGACCCCCGCAGAAACAACTTTGAATTATATGACCCTTCTAAATGAAAATGCTACAAACTGCCTAACATTGATACTCCTCGTTGTCGTCTCCTAAATCTCGCCTTCTTGGACGAGTCGGTCTTTTTTGTCGAAACGGCAGCAGAGATGTATACTCTCAAGTTTAATGAAGGAGGGAGCATTTGGAAACGGATGTATCATTTTCATGGAGCTTTTTCTGTGGGGGGAGTGTTTGAAGTAATCAGTGGTGTCAATATTTATTTGACCTTGCACGGTGCGTATGATATCGATGATAGTTCTCTGGATCATCAAGAATATGAATTGGAAAATGCGTTTGAGCGTTGGCATTATACAAGTACCCCGATTTATCATCTTTTCCTTCTAATGTAAGGCTTGTAAGGTTGGATCTCATTCTGCTCGATGTGAACGATCTCTCGGATTTCAAGTTTGGCATTCTACTCAGTGGGGTTGAAGCGGGCTCCATCGATATACCTCATTTAATCCTGGATGTGTACTCTTGTGATCTCATTAAATGCAGGAATACGCTTTCCGAAATTCGTGAGAAGGAGAGAATGAAGACTTCTATGATGGATCAAAATTCTATGCCCTATCCACTTCCTCACGCGTCGAAAGTCACAACTCTAAAATTCCGCTCGGCCCACAGCGTCCCAGGAACTTCCAGATTCGCATTGCCGACTCCGTGCTAGAACTCTCCGCTCCTCGTTATCTTCTGCAAGCTACATAACTGGGTGGGTAGGTTAGATTCTTGTGATAACTGCTCTTGTATATGCATTAAATCTGTATAAATCATCATGCTCAAGTGGAGTATCATGGCGATGGATGATGTCAGTTGAGGCATAAATGCATATATACATAATATGAGTTTTAGTATGCAATTAGAATTCGGATTGGTTGTTCCTTGAGTAACTATTATAATACTATATAAACTTTTGCACTTGGCACAGTCCACTTAAGAAGTTAGTGATTTTCAGTTTAATTGTTAGTTAACATCATAATTTCTCTATTTCCAGTTGTAACTTTATAGATAGTTTCATTCATAGTCGAGACAACTGTGAAATAAATGCACAAGTTTGTTTCTAATGCCATATATTTTTTGAATCAGAAATTGGATGTTTTTCGTTCGTCAGGCGACACTGTGGAAAGCCGGTGAGCAGTTTTGAGAGTTGGGAGCACATCGGTACTGTGTGGCGGGTTGACTTCTGTACCTGATGGTTTATTCGACGTGCTTTTGTTTCCTTCATTTACCTTAGTATGAATCCTAGTCTAACTTTTGTAATTTTTTCAAGATTCTTGGATTTGAAATTCATTATTGATCATGAAAAATTCCTTGTGAGTGATACATTGTGTAGGTGGTCAACTAATCCTTAATGCTATTACTGTGACACAACAGGGGTGTTTGTACCGAGAAAGAACAATCTTAGTTCTTGAACATATGTTGTCCTTGTTTTGACATAAATCTTTGCTCCGACTGCTGTAATAGCATTCTTACCTTTGTAGTGATGAATTATTGTATTTGGTTTGGTGAAGATAGTGAATCAGCCAAAGATGCTGTGTATTTTCACGATTTTCTCAAGCGACAATACTCCATCTTTATACATGATCCAACTTCTTCTTCTTCTTCTTAAAAATTTAACATGGAAAAAATGAAAATTCTAGATGATATCGTCATTGTTAAAAATTGATAATAAGAGCATAAAAAAATAAAATTAAACAATATTATATCGCTTCAAAATTCAGAAAATATAAACGAATGTGTTGCTAATACAAAATCGCATGATGATGATGCAAGAAGAAAATGTTTAAAAATATGCACATGATTAAATCAATGTTATTCAACCTAGGGGCGGAGCCAAAAATTTATGCGAGGGAGGGCATAACTTATTGTGTTGAACTTCATTCTTTTTTATGAATATAATAGAAAAAATAAATAATACGATAATAACAACATAACATAATTCATAAATTACACTTGTTCCTTTCGAGTTTTCATATTTTGATCATTGTACAATAACTTCATTATCATCAAAAATACATCTTTCTTTACATAAACAATTGTGTTATCATTCACCCACTGATCACACATCTAGTTACGCAATCTATCATTTACGATGCTCGTTGCATAAAATACTATCTTCACAATAGCGGTGGCAACCGGTAAGTTCAATGTTAAAGTCAAAAGCTTGTAAACCAATTATATACTATAACTTTCTTTGTCTGAACTAACTTTATTGCAAGATCGCCAAGGTTGTTCAACCTTTCAAACTCTTTGTTAGATCCCATATCAAAAATATAAGTCTCAATATGATCATGGAGTACAATGAGATCTATTGTAGAGAAATCAAATGGATAAAGCTTGGCAAGTCATATCAAACTTTTTTTTTTTGTGAAAAGAAGCAAATGAATCTTTTGGAGACAAACAAGATACACACATGAGTAGCTCTTTATTTACCTCACAGAAATGATCATTCAATTCTTGAAGTTGAAGATCGATGATAGTGTAGAACAAATCTACTTAATAATGATGTTAGTTTGTAAGTTCTTGAGGATTATGTGTTGGGCGACCAAGAAGTGCACGACATGCAAATATGTCATTCGTGTAAGTACATCAATATAATGTTGCTGACATAATGAACATGCTCCTTTTGAAAATGACTCTCGCCCTTCATCTCTCATTATTGTAGTCGTTGCTTGCATAACTTCACGAATTGCAATGTCTTGGTCTTTCCATTGTAATAATGACTTTCACAGTTCATTTGAAGTCCCAAAGACACATCTCATCAAATGTAGTTTAAACGTAAAATTAAGGGCTCGTTTGGGAGCGCAGATAACCCAAGATGAGGGTTCACAATCTGATTTAGTCTTGTGTTTGGGATTACCGATTGGAAACGTGCCTAATATATCAAGCCAGCGATACCTATCTTACGTACCTTGCATATTACTTTCCCCATCATAACCATGTCCTCTTAATATAGACATGCTCAAGTTATATCTAGAAAACACCTTATCAATTGAAGCCTTCAATGATAGAGCTATAGTACTTATTAACATGTTCAATTTCTATGAAGCGTTCATTCAAATCCCCATATTTATCTAAATAATATATTATATTTCACATTGGTTCCTTCATCGATACATCACGAGATTCATCAACTAAAACAGAAAATAAAGAATTGTCGATGCCTTTGATAATAATGTTGATCATTTCAACGGCACACACATTTATTATATCTTTTTTAACATCATGTGACGTCAATTTGAAGTTTTGAGGAGAATTAATAAGTGTCATAGCTTTAATATCATCATTATGTGCACTCAAAAATTCTAATAGAACTAAATAATTGGCTAGACTAAGAGAATCACTGGACTCATCATGACCTCGAAACGATAGCCCTTGTCGCAATATAAATCAAACAATGTCAACAGAATCATTGAGATGGGTAACATATGTACTTTGTGTTTATTCTAATTGATTGTGCAAAACTAACTGAATGTGTTGGTCTTGATTCATCAAAGCTTCACACATAATGCAAGCCTAATTGTGTGTACTATCGTATTTGCCGACATGAATTTGAAACTTCTTCACCTCTTTTCGATTTGTATAACCTTTAGCAACAAAATAATCACCCTCACCTTACTTTCCACAACTTGATTTGAAAAGATATCAATGCAAACAATACGCAACCTCTTTTTCTACAGTATACTCCCCAAGAATGAAAATCATTAAACCACGAAGGATTTAATTTTCTGCCTTTGTCGTTTTGGAAAATTGACAAGGACCCATTAACATATATGCTCTTCGAACTTGATCTCGTATATTAACATGGTAATTCAAACTGGGTATCTTTAGACCAGGATCAGTTGGAAGTTTGGTGATGTCAAACTCGCCAATATTCGACGTTGCCCCACCAACAGTTAAATTATCCGAATCGAATACTTTTGAAAGAATATTTGAATTATATTGACCTAGTTTCAATTTAAAAATACATCCAATTCATCGATATCCAATTAGAAAATACCTAATTTAATGTCTACTACACATAACACTCATCAATACCCAAAATATAGTATTGGAAAAGGAATGAAAAACCTCGGCTCAATCTATTATCAATATTAAGAACTAAGAAGGAATGTGGCAAGCATCTGAGCAGACCATGAGAAGCCAAGCAAAAAGTAGGGAATGAGCAATCGAGCAGGTAGCAGTGCCGGTGCGAAAAGAAATGAGGCACCTTCTTCTTCAAATTTTCAAATTTTTTCCTTGTTAATAAGGGTTTTCTATTTTTATTTTAGTGTATTTTATTTTTTGTTTGAAGAAAGATTGAAATCAAGTGTGGAGTGAAGACAATAGATTTACAAGTCTGATTTAGTGAATGGTTAGGTTATATTCTTGTGATAACTACTCTTGTACATGCATTAAATCTGTATAAAGCATCGTGATCAAGTGGAGTGTGATATCAGCAGCTGAGACATAAATGCATATATAGTTAGAACCTTTCCATGGGGACTGAAATGCAACTTTCCCCAATTAAAAAGTTAGCGATGCCCCAACCCTAAAATCTTTCATTCTGGTCTCGTCAACCCCCGTCTCTCGTTCACCCTGAATCTTGTATCTCTCTATCATCATCACCGGCCTATTCAGACAATGGACGACCAATACTCGCCGCCACCAACCGTGCCAATCTCAATTCCAAGAAAGCCGTATATCGTCAGCCTTAACTCGGATGGTGATTACGATTTGTATATCGTATATCTCAATTCCAGCGGCGGCGGTAGTGTTGATCATGAGTTTGATATGTTACCTACAGTTCGTCTTAGTGGTGAGTTTTTTCATTCTGGCGCTTTATGTGTTTTAGGATCTACTTTGTATGCGTTTGAGGGGCAGCCTTGGGGCATTGAATGTCCTCCTCCTCATCCGGGAAAGTCCGTCTATAAATTCGAATTGCTCAACGTACACGTTCGTTTTAAGGTATACAAAAAGACGATGAGTTTTGTTTGTTACATGAAGAGTGACAAACATTATCCTTGTGCCACTCCAACCCAGATGGGAGACAAATTATGATTTCTTCATCTTTACTTAACCCTCGCAAAATCAATTTTGAATTATTTGACCCTTCCCAAGGGAAATGCTATAAACTGCCTAGCATCGATATTCCTCGCTGTAGTCTCCTAACTCACGCCTTCTTGGACAAGTCGGTCTTGTTTGTCCAAACGGAAGCAGGGATGTATACTCTCAAGTTTAATGAAGGAAGGAGCATTTGGGAGCAGTTGTATCACTTTCATGGAGCTTTTTCAATGATTGGAAAGTTTGAAGTAATCAGTGGTGTCAATATTTATTTGACCTCGCACAGTGAGTATGATATCGATGATAGTTCTCTGGATCCTCAAGAATATGAATTGAAAAATGCGTTTGAGCGTTGGCATTACAAGTACCCGGATTTCTCATCTTTTCCTTCTAATGTAAGTCTTGTAAGGTTGGATCTCATTGTGCTCGATAGGAACGATCTCTCGGGTTTCAAGTTTGGCATTCTACTCAGTGGGGTTGAAGCGGGCTCCATCGATATTCCTCATTTAATCCTGGATGTGTACTCTTGTGATCTCACTTAATGCAGGAATACGCTTTCCGAAATCCTTGAGAATTCATATGCTTGATAGTCGTAATCGTAGTTCAATCCATGCTAGTTAATTATAGTTGGTT
>BMAC01000803.1:331135-367792 GCA_014905375.1 Phtheirospermum japonicum | reverse complement strand
TTTAAACACACACCCACGACCCAAAACACTTACCTAAGGTTGAGAAACCTATTTTCAACACCCTACAACATATTTTAAAGATCTAAGTCGAAGATTCAAGGCCCGAAGCACCAAGACGAAGACGTTCGTTCAAGCTCCGATTTCTCGACCAAGATCAACCATCTATAACCCGRATTTTCAGAGCAATTTCAGCATCTTTAGCTACTTAATAAGTTYTCTAAAYTTTAGTTAWTTCTTAGTTTTTAGATTTTAAYTGTTTCGTTTGAGTTCTTGAATCGTTTAGTTATTTCGATTGATTTGAACGTTGAATCGCTGAAGTTTGGACCTGGGATTTTAGTTTTTAATATTAATTAGTTGCTGCGTTTATTCTCTTGTTCATGCTTGGTGATGATTTATTCATGGTTAATTTAATTATTGCTTTAGTTTTGATAATTAGTTGATAATTGGTTATTGCTTATTATTCTTGAGAATCACATGTTTAGTTTAATTCGTAGTATCTCATGCATGCTATTTAATTAATTTTGAATTTATTTGCTTTAAAATCCATAGATTAATAATTCTTAGATAATTAGTTTGAAGCTTTAGTTAATTAATTAGAATAAATTAGTTAGTTTAAAATAATTAGTTGATGCTTTTAAATTTATTAGTAGTTGATAATTTTCAAAAACCAAATTTATACAAGTTCTTGTGTTAAATATTGTGATTAAACAAACATTAAAAATTACGAACATCAGTCCTTGGGAGACGACTCGAGTTAAGCTTGCCAAACCTACACGCGATCCCGTTATTTTGCGGGCGAGCTATTAAATTTCTGACAATTATTTATAAAGTAGGCACACGCAAAAGCTCGAATCAAAGACTTCTATGACGGATCGAGATTCTATGCCATATCCACTTCCTCACGCGTCGAAAGTCAACTCTGAAAACCCGCCTCGGCCCACAGCTTCCCAGGCACTTCCAGATTCGCTTTGCCGACTCCGTTCTAGAAGTCTCCGCTCCTCGTTATCTTCTGCAAGCTATATAACTGGGTGGGTAGGTTAGATTATTGTGATAATTGCTCTTGTATATGCATTAAATCTGTATAAAGCATCACGATCAAGTGGAGTATCATGGCGATGGATGATATCATCTTAGACATAAATGCATGTATACATAATATCATCTTAGACATAACTGCATGTATACATAATATGAGTTTTACTATGCAATTAAAATTCGGATTGGTTGTTCCTCGAGTAACTATTATAATACTATATAAACTTTTGCACTTGGCACAGTCCACTTACGAAGTTAGTGATTTTCAGTTTAAAGTTTAACATCAGAATCTCTCTATTTTCAGCTGTAACTTTATAGATAGTTTCATTTCATAATCGAGACAACTGCAAAATAAATGCAAAAGTTTGTTTCTAATGCCATATATGTTTTTTTGAATCAGAAATTGGATGTTTTTCGTTCGTCGGGCGACACTATGGAAAGCCGGTGAGCAGTTTTGAGAGTTGGGAGCACATTTGCTTTTATCGAAATTTTATATATATTTCATCCTATCTCAAATACCAATCTCCACCGTTCAGAACGTAATTAAAAATATCTTGAAGGTTCTGTAAAAATTGAAACGTGATCCAACTGTTGAAACACAAAAAACCGATGTTTCAAACTTACAGCGAAGTTAGATTTGCTCTAGATTTTCGACGTAAAAAATTTGTATAATTGTTGTTTTGGTTATGGAGGCTTATTTGTTGACCAATTTCAATAGGTTAGAGTTTCGTGCTGGTAACATGTTTACATAATACATAAAGATAACAAATCCCTAAATTGTCCTTCTCAGTTACTTATTAACGAATGCACTTTTTTCTCCTTCAACATAGATGTCTTTGGTGACAATTATAATCTTCATCACATAATTATACATTTTCCATTTTATCACCACTTATTATCATTTGATGACAATGAATATCTCATCACTAAATCTTACTTTTTCATAACATATTGTTTTGTCATTAAATGAATTCATTCTACAAGTGCAAGACAATTTTTTTAGTTATGTTGCGTTGATGGAGTAACCTTAATTTATATATTCAATCACTGCCTTTGCTCTGTCATGAGCTTATATTTTTTTCTCATTTATATGAAACCTTATTTGGATGAGACAGATCCGAAATTGAGACAATTCAAGTTCTATCATATGGTAAAGAATTGGTATAACCATCACATCTAAATATTTGCCATATATAATAGAGAAAAATCTTTTTTACCTCCTGAATTATAGTCATTTTAACACTTTGTCTCCTAAACTTTTTTTTCGTGCAAATTACCTCCTAAACTGTACGAATTTTGCACTTAACCTCCTGAACTCTCATTTTTTGTTGAAATTCTAGCCGGATCTCACTCGTGTGACATGCACGCTAACATATAAGTGGTGAAATTGACTTTCCATCTCTTCCTCATGACTCCCACTCAAAATAATGGCACATGAACACTATGTAGGTTCCAAATTCTACGTGTATACATATATTAATGTGAACATTATTTTAACAAGTCACACGAGTGCTCACGTGCCATTATTTTGAGAAAGAGTCATAAGTAAGAGATGGAAAGTCGGTTTTACCCCTTATATGTAAGCGTGCATGTCACACGAGTGAGATTCGACCAAAAGTTTCACCAATAATTGGAGTTCAGGAGGTTAAGTGCAAAATTCGTACAGGAGGTAATTTGCACGAAAAGAAAATTTAGGAGGCAAAGTGTCAAAATGGTCATAGTTCAGAAGGTAAAAAAGATTTTTCTCTATATAACATGCCAACTCGTAGTAAACGGGGGGAATTTTAAATTTCTTTTTTTGCTGACAAAGTAACTTTGATATGGAAATATTTTATTTTATTTTTATTTTAAGATTAAAAGCGCAAAGCCATAACTTAATGCCATGGGGCTGAAATGCAACATTCCCCAATTAAAAAGTTAGCGATGCCCCAACCCTAAAATCTTTCATTCTGGTCTCGTCAACCCCCGTCTCTCGTTCACCCTGAATCTTGTATCTCTCTATCATCATCACCGGCCTATTCAGACAATGGACGACCAATACTCGCCGCCACCAACCGTGCCAATCTCAATTCCAAGAAAGCCGTATATCGTCAGCCTTAACTCGGATGGTGATTACGATTTGTATATCGTATATCTCAATTCCAGCGGCGGCGGTAGTGTTGATCATGAGTTTGATATGTTACCTACAGTTCGTCTTAGTGGTGAGTTTTTTCATTCTGGCGCTTTATGTGTTTTAGGATCTACTTTGTATGCGTTTGAGGGGCAGCCTTGGGGCATTGAATGTCCTCCTCCTCATCCGGGAAAGTCCGTCTATAAATTCGAATTGCTCAACGTACACGTTCGTTTTAAGGTATACAAAAAGACGATGAGTTTTGTTTGTTACATGAAGAGTGACAAACATTATCCTTGTGCCACTCCAACCCAGATGGGAGACAAATTATGATTTCTTCATCTTTACTTAACCCTCGCAAAATCAATTTTGAATTATTTGACCCTTCCCAAGGGAAATGCTATAAACTGCCTAGCATCGATATTCCTCGCTGTAGTCTCCTAACTCACGCCTTCTTGGACAAGTCGGTCTTGTTTGTCCAAACGGAAGCAGGGATGTATACTCTCAAGTTTAATGAAGGAAGGAGCATTTGGGAGCAGTTGTATCACTTTCATGGAGCTTTTTCAATGATTGGAAAGTTTGAAGTAATCAGTGGTGTCAATATTTATTTGACCTCGCACAGTGAGTATGATATCGATGATAGTTCTCTGGATCCTCAAGAATATGAATTGAAAAATGCGTTTGAGCGTTGGCATTACAAGTACCCGGATTTCTCATCTTTTCCTTCTAATGTAAGTCTTGTAAGGTTGGATCTCATTGTGCTCGATAGGAACGATCTCTCGGGTTTCAAGTTTGGCATTCTACTCAGTGGGGTTGAAGCGGGCTCCATCGATATTCCTCATTTAATCCTGGATGTGTACTCTTGTGATCTCACTTAATGCAGGAATACGCTTTCCGAAATCCTTGAGAAGGAGAGAATGAAGACTTCTATGACGGATCGAGATTCTATGCCCTATCCACTTCCTCACGCGTCGAAAGTCACAACTCTGAAATTCCGCCTCGGCCCACAGCGTCCCAGGAACTTCCAGATTCGCATTGCCGACTCCGTTCTAGAACTCTCCGCTCCTCGTTATCTTCTGCAAGCTACATAACTGGGTGGGTAGGTTAGATTCTTGTGATAATTGCTCTTGTATATGCATTAAATCTGTATAAAGCATCATGCTCAAGTGGAGTATCATGGCGATGGATGATGTCAGTTGAGGCATAAATGCATATGTACATAATATGAGTTTTACTATGCAGTTAAAATTCGGATTGGTTGTTCCTTGAGTAACTATTATAATACTATATAAACTTTTGCACTTGGCTCAGTCCACTTAAGAAGTTAGTGATTTTCAGTTTAATTGTTAGTTTACATCAGAATTTCTCTATTTCCAACTGTAACTTTATAGATAGTTTCATTCATAACATCAGAAAGAACAATCTTTGTTCTTGAACATATGTTGGCTAAGTGAAAGAACCCTAAGTGATATAAATCTTTGATTAGACTGTTGTAATATTTTAGGGATGAATTCTTGTATTTGGTCAAGTGAAGATAGTGATAAGCCAAAGATGCAGTGTGTTTCACGATTTCTCAAGCGACGATCCTAAAAAAAAATTCCTGTTTTTCTGAATACGTAAACATAAATATGGTGAAATCCAAGTGGAAGGGCTAAATTTAATAGGAAGACACCGATGGCTGATTCCGTGTATTTTTCTGCTTATCGATCACGAAAATTGATCGACTGGCTGACTGAGGGTTCTGAAATGCTGCAGCCAAGCAGTCGATCGCTGCCACCATCGGATCGACTGCAATGCTGAGGTTGTGTGATTTTGGCCAAAAAGAAGACCATTTTGTCCTTGATAGGCCTATATATGCTTCCCACCCATTATCCACCCAGGGGATATCCTCATTTTTGTCTAGTTGGGGACCTTGACAAAGTACCATCTCTTCAAAATCTATTTTCCATTTTCTTAGATTTAGATTTTTAGCTTAGTTTCAATGATCAATGTAATTGTAGTATAATTTGGTGTGGATATTTTTCAAGACTTCACACCTCTTGAAGATTTGGTTCTTGCATCTTTTGGTTTGGTAATGATAATTCATTCCTCTTGATTTCTTACTTTTGTATTTGTTAAATTTTGTTGTTTTCTTTAATTATTGTTGTAGATTAATGTTTCTAAAATGACTAAAACTTTTCTTATGTTGTTGAATTTGTTTTTCATTTCATGTTAATCATTTACTATTTTTGGCAAAACTCCATTGAAACTCTTATGGGTTCTTCAAACTTTTTTCCAAATTATGAAATTTCTTAATTTTCATTAGAAATCATGTCTAAATTCATAGTTTTTTTGTTGTCTTATGATTGAAGCTTTCGAAACACTTTTCCCTCCTTAGTTTATTTCAAACTTTAAAATGATGTTATTGTGTTCAAGCTTAACAAATCTTCAAGTTTTAATTATATTAATTTTCAGTTGATGCAACTAGTTTAGAAATTATGGGTTTAGGGTCTAAGTTCGTTTAGTGCCATTAATCGGAGTTTGTTAAGACTCGGGATTGACAAACCCGAGAATTGGGATTGACGACCCCAATACTTGATCCACATTTGGGATTGACAACCCCTATCATGGATTAAGTGCTCGGCAAAAATTGATTGATCGTGGAGACGAACCAAACACCCTAAATCCTCAGTTTCATTATTTTCATTTAAATCACTTTAATTCTTGTCTTAACTGATTAGCTTTCAAAAACCCAAACCAAAGTGAATAACACTTTATTTAGCATAGTTAGTTTAGTTTTATCTTATTTCACGAAAATTGAACGCAAAATAGCTTTCGATTAGCTTTCCTCGAGAGAAACGACTCGGGATTTAACTTATCGTTCTACAATCGACTCCGTATTATTACGGAGATGATTTCTCAAAACCAATTTCAAATTAGAGTGCTAAGTTTTCTCAAAACCAGTTTCAATTTAGACTCCTGTTTTTCTGAATACGTAAACATAAATATGGTGTACATTATTGTATTAAACTTCATTTTTGATAATTCCTGCACTTACGTACTCCATCTTTATACATGTTCCAACTTCTTTTCTTTTTTTTTTCTCTCTTTTTTTTGGTTTTTTTGGATCTTCATCTGTTTTTATGTTTGTTCGAAGCTCATTTGGGTTGCCCAAGTAGAGTTATATAACTATGTCGTGTATTGTGAAGAAATAGGGATTGCGTTTGGAAAAGACAGAGAAAATCTTCCTGTTTTTAATGTGTATTTGTGTAGGTATTACATGCCTGCTATTTTTAAATTGTCATTAACCCCACTGGGGATGGCAATAACCCAGACCCGTTCGCCCCCGCCCCGACGGGGATGGGAATTATCCTATTTAAGCGGTGATGGGGATGGAGGTATGGAGTTGCAGATTTTTGCGGGGCCGGATACGGGAATGTGGACCCGTTCTCGTTTGAGACTCGTATATAGACTAAATGATTGTCATACTTTACCCTTCTTGTAATTTTCTTTCTTTATATATAAGTACACCTAAAAATCATGTCTCGTGATTTTTTTTATTTTATTAAGTAATTATATTTGTATGGGTACAAGCGGATACGAATCGGGTATACATGTGGGGGCGGGTAATTGGGTATTGCGGGTGGGGGCGGGCAACTAATATACCTGCGGGGGCAAGGGCAGGGATACCCGTTTAATTTGAAGCGAGACGAGAATGGAGATAACTTTTTCAAATGGGAACGAGGGTGGGGTAATCCCGCCCCCGCTCGCCCTCATTGTCATCGCTAACCCCCACGGTTCACCTTTCTTTCTTTTTTTTTTCCTTTTCCTTCTGGATTGCATTGTCCATTAAAATAGATCTATTAGTTGTTTCCATGTTGGAGAGCAAATGAAAAGGATTACTTTGTCCTCGAGATATATAATATAGGAAAACTCTATACTTCTTTCATTTTACCATACCAATGTATGGTAATCCAATCACTTTTTAACCAATCATCTATATTAATAAATAAAATCTCTTTAAATAAATCTATTGGTTAAGAGAGTTGGAGGTATCATAAAGTCACTGTACGATAGAAGTCTCATATAATATATAACTGAGATACTAGGGAGGAAGCAATTAGATACCATTTTTATTTTCAATTTGAGTTTTCTCTTACCATCTTTTTTGAAATACCGAGGGAAAACACGAGGAAAATATTCCCCTCGGTTTTTTCCGAGGGAGATACGAGGGGATTAAATTTTCCTCGATTTTTTACGAGGGAAATATTCCCCTTTGGTAAATCACTCGAAAATACAGCACCAATGTTTGTCGACATAATTATCGAAAATAATACCGAAGGCTTCCGAAGGTATCATTATCGAAGGAATATACCCATTAGAAAAAACGAGGGGAAGAAAATTCCATCGGAAAAACTGAGGGCAATTTAGTCCCCTCGATTTTTTCCGAGGGGATTTTCTTCCCCGTGATTTTTTTAATTAATTAAAAAATATAAAATAATAAAAAAGAAAAAAAGAAAAATCATAAAAGTAAAACAAATTCTATCATTTTAGGCACGTGGGGGTGGTTTTCACCCGATTTTGATCGAATAATATCAACGAGCATATGCGTATTCACACTTGTCGTGTAATTCGACCAACAACCAATATACAATCGATCGATAAACTTTTCCGGTTGGAAACGCGAAGAGACGAAGCGTCATGGTTTTGTGAAGGCGGCAGGGGGTGCGTCTCGATGTCATGGAACCACGATGATCGGGTGTCGATCGTTAAATACGTGTTTCTATTTTTTTCGATTTTAAAAAAAATTCAAAAAAATAGAATATTAGTAAAAAAAAAAAAACCTATCATATTACGCACGGGGATGCACGGGGTGCGTCTCGATGTCATGGAACCATGAGGATCGGGTGTCGATCGTTAAATACGCATTTTCTATATTTTTCAATTTTAAATAAAAAACCGCAAAAAATTTGAAAAAAATCGAAAAATCATAAAAACAAAAGCAAATCCTGTCATTTTATGCACGAGGTGCATCTTGATGTCATGGAACCACGAGGATCAGGTGTTGATCGTTAAATACGCATTTTCTATTTTTTTAATTTTTAATTAAAAAAAACGAGAGGATGAAAATCCCCTCAGAAAAAACCGAGGGCAATTTAGTCCCCTCGACTTTTTCCGAGGGGATTTTCTTCCCCTCATTTTTTTAATTAATTAAAAATAAAATAAAAATCGACAAAAAAATAGAAAATTCTTAAAAATAAAACAAATTCTATCATTTTAGGCATGTGGGGGTGGTTTTCACCCAATTTTGATTGAAAAATATCAACGAGCATGTGCGTATTCACAGTTGTCGCTCGACCAACAACTAAGATACGATCGATCGATCAATTTGTTCAGTTGGAAACGCGACAGAAACGTCGTGATTTTGTGAAGGCGGCAAGGGGTGCGTCTCGATGTCATGGAACCACTAGGATCGGGTGTCGATCGTTAAATACTCGTTTTTGTTTTTTTTTTTTTTGATTTAAAAAAAATAGTACAAATAATAATAAAAAAATCCTATCATTTTACGCACGGGGTGCATCTCGATGTCATGCAACCACGAGGATCGTGTCGATCGTTAAATACGCGTCTATTTTTCTGATTTTAAATTGAAAATTGCAAAAAACTAAAAAAAAATTAGAAAATCGTAAAAATAAAAACAAATCCTATCATTTTACGCAGGGGTGTGTTTCGATGTCATGGAACCACGAGGGTCAGGTGTTGATCATTAAATGCGCGTTTTCTATTTTTTTCTATTTTTATTTTATTTTTTTAATTAAAAAAAACAAGGGGATGAAAGTTCCCTCGGAAAAAACCGAGGGCATTCCCCTCGAGTTTTTTAATTAATTAAAAAAACAAAAAATAAATCAGAAAAACTGTAAAAATGAGACAAATCTTATCATTTTAGGCACGTGGGGTGGTTTGCACCCGATTTCGATTGAAAAATATCAACGGGCATGTGCGTATTCACACTTGTCGTGTAATTCGACCAACAACCAAGATACGATCGATCAACTTGTTCGGTTGGAAACGCGAAGTGACGTGATTTTGTGAAGACGGTAGGGGGTGCGTCTCGATGTCATGGAACCACGAGAATCGGGTGTTGATTGTTAAATACATGTTTCTATTTTTTTTCGATTTTAGTTGCGGAATTAGGAATAATTGCATAATTAAGGTTCAATTTAAGAATAATTATATAATTAGGGTTCAATTTAGGAATAATTTCATAATTAGGGTTCAATTTAAATTATATAATTAGGGTTCAATTTAAGAATAATTATATAGTTAGTTCAAATAGGGTTCGATTATGCAACTAGGGTTCGTTAATATTCATTAAGAGTTCAATTATGCAATTATCTTTTAAAGTATATGCGATTGTGAGTTTTAAATGCCGTGGTGATCGATTATGTTAATTAAATGTATGTTATATTTTGTTGTTATGGTTTAATTGTGATTGATTGATATTGTGATTGGTTTGTGAAGATGTCGGTGATGACGTGGTGTACGATGTCGGACGGGAGGTTTCGTCCCTCCAATAACGGTTTTCAAAGTTATTTTAAAAAGTGAAGGTGGTTTTCAAATGTTTTAAATTGTTATTGATGGTGGTTTTGAAATACCATGGTGATCGGTACGTGGTTGTTGTGTTTAACATATATGTTATTTTGTATATATTTTACACATGTTGTGATGATTTATTGAGTGATATAAACGTCTGTGGTGACGTGGTTTACGGCACCGACCGTGATCTATTGATCCAAGATATAATCTTTCCATCTACACTCAAACAATATACCTTAGACTCATTTGGAATTTAGTATCGAATAGAGAATTCAATACTAAATTCCGAATTGTCCACTTATTGGACAATTTGAGAGCGTGATTGTAATATGTCTTATCTCAAGCACATTCCACTAATTTATTTTATGTTTGGATTTATTAAAATAGTTGATATATAATATATACTAGTATATTATAAAATACTCGTATTGTCTGATAATTTTATCAGATGACAAGAGGTCATGAATCCAGCAGCCTAGGTCGATCGGATATTGGGTCGGTTAATCGTTTAGCTGATTACCATGACGATTACATGGACATTGGTGCTGATCATTCAACGCCGACAGCTGATACCAGCACACTGACACTGACACCAACACCGTTCGATGCGAGTACATCACGATGGCAGTTGGTCCCACCACGGAGGGGAGTTCTTGTTTATATCGACGGGAAGAAGTAAGTAAATTAATAATTTTAAAATTGTAATATCGTTATTATTAAATTATATTTGTAACCACAAGTACAATTATAAGCTACATAGCAGAGAAACCAAGTTGACCACCGTACTTCGGCAGATTATGGAGAAGGTACTCCATCCCGCCGGGTGGTGCTATAAGGTAATCTCTGAAGAGACTCGTCAATTCTGGTGGGACATGTTTCAGGTAATTATTATTTATGTCCAAATTTATTAATGTTTACTATAACTTGAGAATCATGTATCATTTGAATTGTAATTACTGTTTTATTTTGTATGATATTGTTATTGGGACACAGACGAGTATATTATAGACTAGATTGAGAAAGCATTTAAAGTAACGATGGGGAATAAGTATGGGAAGCGGTTGAACGAGTATAAACAACATTATGATTCCCATGATAGTTAGCTATCGACATGCGTTACCGAGGAGGTTTGGAGGTAAATGATTCTATTATATGTTTTTATATTAGAGGCCACATGAGACAGCTCGAGGTGATGGCGGCAGCGGTGATGGCTAGCTAATGCCAATTGTTTGGGTGGTGGTGAAAAATTGAAAAAAAATATATATTTTAAATATAAGATTTGAGATGTATTTTTGACATTCTAATAAAATTAGAACCGCGTCCTCATTCAGAGAGAGACATATACTGGAAACCTACTTAAAAAAGACAAATAAAAATAAAGTAGAAAAATATTTATAAAAGATCGTTCCACATCTCGCATTGATAGGAAGATTAAAAAAAAGATATCATACTTTAGGAAAATTCTACGGTGCCTTTAAGGGTACCATACCTCCACCCCCTCCTGCATTTATAACCACAAATTTTTTAATCTAAAAAATCTAAAATTGATCTGATGATTGTAAATAGACTCCACTAAGTGAGGAATGGTACGTGAAAGCACCGTAGAAGTTCCCCATACTTTAACGCTTTTATATTTCAACTGTATTTCATTTGATCAAAATTAAAAGCTAAGAAGATGCGTAATTCAGATTTTTTTTTTTTTAACTATGATTTCCGTTTGATTTTTAGGACAAATCAATATTCTACAACTTGTTATCATGCACCTTTTTCTTAACCTAAAGTTGTAAGACCAAGACGTCTGATTTTCAATGGCTTGTCATTTCTATAATAACGAATCAGTGCCTCTCAAAGTAACGTAGTGCTTGCAAACACTCCCATTGTATTATTGGTTTGTTGTTCTCTATTATTTTATTTGTCTTGCACGTATATATAGTTAGGGGTGTTCATTTGCCGGTTCGGTCAATCGAACCGACCGAATAGATAAAATCAAATTGATCGAATTCGGTTGTCGGTCGGACCGAACCGACCAAAAAAATATGAAAAATCGACTCTCGGCCGAATCGAAATATTTCAGTCGGCTTCGGGCCGAACCGATTCTTTTTTCTAATTTTCCATTATTTTCCAAGCCATAAAAATAAATGAAAAAATATATATAATTAATTAATATATATATACCCGTGTATTACACGGGATTTATAAAAACTAAATATAAAAAACATTTGTGAAAATTATGAAGTTTTGAATTTAAAATTGAAAATTGAAAGGATGTATATCTCAACTCAACCCGTGTCCTGTTCAATTTATTAATTATTAGAATTATTGATTAATATTATATTTTAATGTTCAGATTAAATTCATTAATAATTATATTTGCATACTTATAAAAATTCAAAAAATGTCACATTTTCAACCCCTCTCTAATCTATATTAATTAATTATTATTAACTCATATTATATTTTTATGTTTAAATTAATTTTGTTAGTAATTATAGTTACATACTTTGAAAAATTCAAAAGGTTTCATACTCTCAAGCTTTCTCGCATTGTGCCAGTCTAATAAATATTAATTAATTATTATTATATAATCTTATTTTCTTATATTTAGATTGAGTTCATTACTAATATTTAGTTACATACTCTAATTATTGCAAATATATCATAATTTATTTATACAGAATATTTAGAATTTCAAAATTAAATTATTTCAACTTTATTTTAAATACAATTTATTATTTATTTTCATATATAAGTTTTTCTTTGTAATTAAAAAATAATTTCATATGTAATCTTTTAATTAAAATAATTAATCTAAATTTTTTCTACTAATTATATATGACTTATTTATAAAATAAAATTATTGAATTAGACAAAATATAATTAAAGAAAATTATTAAGTTAGGCTAAATATAATGAAAAGAAAATATTAAATTAGGCAAGATATAGTAAAATGAAAATATTAAATTAGGTATATATTAGGCTCGAATGACACATAAGAAAATGAAACACCGAGATTTTTTATTATCCAAACGAAACATACGAAGTAGACACATAAATTAGGAGGATCTTGCATTAATATATACTTGTTTAACACCTGTATATTACACGAAACTTATCAAAAGATAATATAAAATATATTTGTGATAATTACTGAATATTATATCTAAAATAAATAATTAAAATAATTATTTCCAACTCGTACCTTGTACATGTCTAATCTATTTATTAATTATTATCAATATTAAATAATTTTAGATTTAATTTTTAAATTAAATTCATTAAATCTTAGTTACATACTTTCAAAAATTCAAAAACCGTCACACTTTAAATCCGTGTCTAATATCTATTTTATTATTAATTATTATTATTATTAATAAATCATTTTATATATTATGTTTAAAATAAATTCATTAATAATTATTAGTTACATACTTTGAGATATTTAAAAGATATCATACTCTCAATCCGTGTTGCATTGTACTGGTGTCTAATCAATATTTATTAATTATTAGTATATAATTTAATATTTTTATATTTAAGTTGAATACATTACTAATATTTAGTTACATACTTAGATTATTATAAATAACTGATATTTTACGTATATAGAATATTTGAAACTCCAAAAATAAAATTATTTTAAATTATATTATCAATAAAATTTATTTAATTATTTTCATAATATTTTTTTAATTAAAAGTATTTCATATGTAGTTTTTCTTTTAATTAAAATAACTAATTTAGATCTTATCTACTAATTATATATGATTTATCTCTATTTTTATATTAGGAGAATCAAAAGAAAGTATTGAATAAGGAAAAATATAATAAAAAAAAATTCAGTTAGGTAAGATACAATAAAAAGAAAAATATTAAATTATGTAAATATTAGGCTCGAATGACACATAAGCAACCGAAGCACCGGAATTTTTCATTTGTCAAACGAAGCATACGAAGCAGACAAATAGGTTAGAAGGATTTTGCATTAATATATAGGGGTGATAATTCGATCGGTTCGATTATATCAGTTTTTTTAATAGTCAAACCGAAAACGACCGAATTGACTGAGTCTTTTACGACCGAAAACCGAACTATCGGTCGAAAAATTGAATCGAATTGTATTATTCATTCGATTCGATTCGATTCAATTTTTGATCGAATTTTGTGCACCCCTATATATAATTGCCTATCTACTTGAATGGATAACATAGGAATTAATGCATCCCTAAACTCATTCAAACACGGCAACTAGCTCATTTCTTGATTATCAAATAGTAGTTATTGATCACTCCACTTGGTTTTGGCATTTATGAATTTGTCAAATATGATTGTGAGGGAAAATCACGCAATTAATTCTAGTAAATCATGAATTGAACTACAATTTTTTTAAAGATAGACCGAGTTGGCAAGATAATTTAATTCCCTGACAATGTGAATCCGAAGAATTGCAAAATTTTCAGCATGTTGGAAAACATGTCATTGGTCCTTTTTAAATTTAAAAAAAAACTACCAAATATTATTAATATCGCTGAAAACAAATTGACAATAATAAAAATTCAATCAAAACAATCCGATCTGATAAAAATAATTTATTAGATGGATTTACCATACATACAAATAGAAGTAATGTAAATAAAACTACTGTATACAAAAAAACTGTAAAAATATCCTTAAATTGAGAATTTTTGGTCAGATTTCCCAAGAAATAATCATTTTAATAATAAATATAGTTTTAATAAGAATGAAGCAACAATTCATGTCACGTAATAAAGATAATAGTAGTTTAACGAGTTTGATTGCAAGTTTTGTGCTTTTAGATTTTTAAAAATGGTATACAAGTATATTTCGCACGCAAAATAAAAATAAAAAAATTGCATGTTTCAAGTAAATTAATAGTAGGCGTAATCATGTTTCATGACCTTGTAAAGAGGCCAATCCCGAACATACCCGCCTACAGGAAATGACGATAAAATATATTTGTACAATTATATGATTCAATGGTTACAATTTACAAATACTTTTATCGCTGCAGCTTAAAAGAAATTGACAACCAATAAGGTTTACATTAATATAAGAACACAGTCTTCTTTTTGTAAGTGTACAACAGGACCTTATATCAGTCTAAATCACCTGTATAAGTCGTCTATTTGCTCTTTGTACAAAGATACAACTCGGTCCCTTCGGATTTTCATGGTTGGAGTCATTAAACCACTATCAATCTGCAATCGAATCGAATACAAAACACAATTAGCAATAATACAGATTCAATAAAATCATAAAACCATTGATGCTAATGAGATTAAGCAAGTTATACCGTAAAAGGCTCATCAAGCACGAGGATCGGCCCAACTTGGAACGAACAGTCCGAGGTCCTGCATTAACAACAATAAATAATTGTTTATTTATTATCCACTTAGTCTATGTGAAAAGAGTAGTGCCATCCCAAAATAATTAAATAGTGGTATACATGAAAATGAAAAATTAAATACATACTAAATGTAGTAACAATCATATCTCTATGCGACACCCGCATAAATAGTAATGTGGCTGATTTTTGTGGGAGTAAAATAATAATGTATCATCAAAATTCATTTGTTTACAATAAAATATTTGGTAATTCCTCAAAATGCAAGAAAGATATTAAAATAAAAGGCTCGGCTTACCATTTTCTCAACTCCTGATGCAACATATTAATCTGTTTCTGCTTACTAAGCTCCGAGGCATCAGCTTCCAGTACGGACAACCTTTTAGCCTCTAAGAGGATCTCTTCTTTGTCGGGGACGATTATGGCGCCAAGTCGTCGTTGATCCTGCACATCATTAATACTATCAATTTTATATTTTCATCCTAAATTGGAACGTTCCACTTTAATTCATTGCTATGTTGAATTAATAATCTCGTCAAATTATAATTTGGCATATTTGTTTACATATTTGTATGTTCACATTTCCTACTCAACTTTATATTTTTATAAAATATGAGTCCACATTAATGTTTAAATAATTGATTTCAAAAATTCTATAAATTCTACGAATTGATCGATTAATTTGAAATTTTGACATGTCATAATAAGTCCAAAAAATAACTGAAATATCATGTGATTTATTTTGAAACAAATGACTATTCTGACCTGGCCGATTACCACGATCTGCTGAATAAGGCGACTTCTTAGAGCAGCTTCTTCAATCTCCGCTGGCTCAACATTTTCACCTGTTACATCCGTTCCCGAATGAGTAAGACTACGTATCATCGATATCGGCATGTAATGAAAAGGCACGCTCTCCTAAAGAAACTACAAAAATAACCCTCAGGTTAATACTTTTATAAACGCGAAGGTTTTTTTTGAAATGGTTTTGCACATGAAGGAGCTAAATACAAGAGAAAAAAATATATCTCGAGGGTATTTTTGTGATTTTGAAAGATAGTTTTTTTTAAAATTATTTTGTGTGTGTGCGCGCTCGGGTATGCATGTATGTGTAATTAGATGAAACCCCAAGGGTACCTTCTGTAAAATCAAGAAATAGACTGAAACTTGCTTCTTGAATTGGATCGATTTAAAAGTACTTATTAGAGGACATATTTTAAACAACATTCTAGGAAGCTTGCATTGAAAAAGCAAAAGGAGTTATTCAAAATATATATAATAGTTTAATTTTACCAGTTGAAAGGACTATAGTATCCTTTGCACGTCCTTCTAGAACGATTACTCCTCCAGCTTGACGACTTCGTCCTCTAGAATGACGAGGACAAATCCAACCAATATCGCCGGTATTTAGCCAGCCATCCTCATCTATAGCTTGCTTTGTCGCCAATGGATTCTGGTTTAACATATTTTTTTTTTAAAAATCAAGTTTTATCTTAAACTATATAAATCAATGTAACCCAATAATATTAAGCAACAAACTGAAATTAGAACAAAACAAAATGAGCAAAGGTGACCCAATAAACTAAACTAAATTAGATAATTAATTAAAATAAAAAATTAACATAAATAAGAGGTGAATCTAACCTTGTAATAACCTTTCATCACTTGTGGACCCCTTGCTTTGACAATGCCTTTCGATCCATGAGGAAGAACCTCATCCGTTTCAGGATCGACGACTTTTATCTCCGTATGTCGAATAGGATGTCCGATCGAACCGAGAACCTTCAAACATTAAATCTGCAAAATTGTCAAGATACGTGCCATACAAGATAGCAATGGGCCAGGCCGGGCCCACCAGACCAATTCATAAAATCGGTCCGGGCTGGGAGGCCCAACCCATATATAAGAAATTGATGTCGGACCAACTTGGGCCAATTCTAATGGTCCGGGCCTAGAAATATGAGCCCGGGTCCTCCTAATTTGTTCCGTGCCAAAAATTGCCGGCTTGCTTCTCAATGCATGAGCAATGTTTCTTACATTATAGTTTAAACGTCGAGCTGCAACCACAGGAGACGATTCGGTTAAACCGTATCCATTTTGAACCTTTATGTCAATTGCCTGTATCAACAAAATATAGTTTAGTACCTTTAGAAATACACTAAAGCCTGCTTCTATAGTTGACTAACAATTTAGAATCATCCAACCTCAAAGAACCTGTCGACATGTGGGGCCAAGCTGCCGCCTCCACTTACGCCAGCCTGTCGCATGTGAAAACAAGTTTGTGCTTAGTTTTTTTTTTTTTTCAAAAGTTGTACCATTTGAAGATATTACGGTGATTTGAAAGTATCTGCATACCTTTGATATGCCAATAGAAGAATGAATTTTACTATAGACAATTTTATTTGCCAATTTATGCAACGGCCACAATATAGTAGCGACGATCCTTGCCCACACCCAGTCGAAAAATGCAGAGATGTGGGACGGTTGTTCGAGATTTCGGGCAAGACACTTTCCCTGGAAACAGACAACAAATTAATAATATCTCTAATTACTTTAATGATCAAAGAAAAACATCTGCACACTTAAAACAAATTCAAAAAAAAAAAGAGTCAAGTTCAACCTCATAAATTCTTTTGGCCTCCATGTATGCTCAACTGATCTTTAAGAATAGGAGAGCAACAAGTTTACAAGCAGCCAAACTCGTACTAATCTGTTTCAGTATCCCACTGCCTTGAAAAAAACCCAATTAATTAATCAATGAACTGAAAAGACCAAAAAGGGTGAATAAGAAAAATTTGTACGCATGTCTCAAATTTCAAACAAAATTTACCTGTAAAGCGTCTCGTATACTAAAGGAACAGAGATAACATAATTAGGTTGATAACAACGCAAATCGTCCTGCAACCAATTACCTTAGCAAATTGATATACCATGACATAAACAATAAAAATGAAACGATTTTATCAATCAAGCAAGAGATCACAGGGAATTGCGAAAAAGGCATACCCTTAGGTTCTTGACGGTGGTGTATACTTGCTCAACTCCACGAGTAAATATGAAATACTCACAGGCTCGTTCGTATGCATGCCAAGGTGGAAGCATGCTCAGAAATCTATCCCCAGGGACAGCTGGCACAATGTCTCCTAAGTTTGAGACCTAAGCAGAACAACCAAATATCTCATTAAATGGTGCTTTTATAAAGACATGCACACCTAATTAGCTAACAGATAACTCAGACGTACACTCCTCTCAGCCGTTAGACAGTTCCTCTAAAACTAATTTTTAAAATTTAGAAAAAAAAAAAGAAAGAAAGAAAATCCTAAACTAACTAATAAACTTTAAAAAAAACCTTTAAAAATGTAAAAAATAATAATTAACAACCGTAAAAATTCTAAAAAACAAAAAATAATAATAAACCCAGAATAACTGAACCTTAAAAAAAATGAAAAAGTCTAAAATTTGAGCCCTGCCTAAAGAAATGTACTCCGTTAGGCGGTTTGACACGAATTTTTGTCAGTTTAGCAGATAATTAAGAGTAGAAAACAACAAACCTGGTGCAGCAGATTCTTGTGCGTGAGCATAACACCTTTAGGATTTCCGGTGGTCCCACTTGTATATAAAAGTGTTGCAATATCATCAGAGCTGATAGTTGTATAATTATATCGTTTCCCTGCAAAACAATAAAACAAAACAAAACAAAAGAGCTGAAAATAATATTATACGAATTTCATACAAATTGTGTGGCATTTATACGGATGATAGAGCTGACTCGTTAAACAACAAAATTATAGAGAGAGAAAAAAAATAGGAGGATTAATTTTATCGTAGTGCTAGTTAATACATACTAAAAATCTCAGCAAGCAAAATTATATAACTTGTACAGGATAACAAAGCATTAACATTTTTTTTTGCTGCAAAAAACAATAATTATTGAACACAACAGAAGTAACAACTTACTAGCATCTTCAGAATGAAGTAAATCCGCACGATTTTCAACTCCCAACTTTATTATCTCCTCGTAACTATAAATAGGAGTTTCTACAGCTTCATTTGTTATGCTTGATTTATCTCCCCATAGCAAAATGATAAACCTTACTCTTGCTCGGGAGTGGAATGTTTCAGAAATCCGATTGTACATTTCGGTATCATCGACTACTAGTGCAACACTGCAGTTACAGGCATATTACATTTATCAAAAAAAAAAACAAGGGCTGAAATAAAGATACTCTTTTGACCATGTTTCATAAAATGAGATAAATTTTAAAACCTTCACGTACCAACTTTAATTGCAAAAGCTATTATTGTCACTTGATTTATTCGAGCTGGCAACTATTATATATTACTAAGTAATAAAATACTTATCTTGGCGAAATAAGACTGAACATTTAATTATATAAATAAAAATTGTCGAAATTGAACCTTTCAGAGTGATTGTAGATCTGAAAAAGCTCTTCAACGGACGATCGACTACCTCTCACAACGTTGATAGCTCCAGTTGCCATAATACCTGAGGACAACAACTTAACACACATTAAAGAAAGAGTAACGATATTTCAACTACAGAATGTAAAATGAAAATTATTTGTGAGCCACCGCATGCATACCTTGATCTGAAACAAGCCACCGGCTCGAGTTATCGGCAAAAAGAGCGAGCTTTTCCTCTGGTTCTAATCCGATGGCTCTTAATCCTTCACAAAAGTTCAAAATTTCTTGCTCTAGCTGAGATAAATCAAGCAAAATTCATATTGATAGGAAAGAAGTTAAAACACCAAAGAAAAACCTGAAACAAGTAAACAGAAATTGTAACTAAAAAGATTGCACTATGAATTCAGTATTTGACAAAAAACGAGACTAAATGAACAATCTTCCAAGAATTTATAAGAAAAAAATAGCTATTAAAGTCCACCAAATTCTATACTAATAGGTTAGAATTATAACTTCTCATATAAAAAAAAAATATATTGAGAGCATGAATAAATAAATTGAAGTAGCAAAGAAAAAAAATGCTACTCACCGCATGCAGCCTTCTCTTCTAAGGATCAAATATAAAACCATAATAAAATATACAACTTCCTATAAATCAACTACTTTTTGTTGTTGGGGAAACCCATATTTTAAAATAGATATTGATTCAGAATCAATCGAAAATAAAACTGTAACAAAATAAAATTGAGGACACCTTGTTAACTTATCTTTGAATTCCTTTTTATTATTATCATTTTTTTTTTAACTTTTTAAGGAAAACAAAACTGATGGCTATCACAGCTAAAATGTATGTAAATGCATACAGTTGAAAATGTTGACTGTTGAGTTGATAGTAAATATATAGAAACAAAGACGCGAAAATTTACCTGCTTATAAGTCATATTCGTCGGAGGGTCATGATACGGATCCATTAATGCTACACGATCACCAAATTTCTCAGCTGAACTCCTCCAAATGTCGGGAACCGTTTTCCACTCATTAGAATTTAGTAAGACCCCATTTCCCGATAGCAAGTCGCTTTCTAAAACGGGAGAGAATTTCCTCATCTGCATTTCTTTTTTCTACATAAATAATCGAAATAGAAAGATACATTAGAAACTTTTTTTTTTTGTGTGTGTGTGTGTGTACATTACAAGATTCGCTTTTCTAACGTTGATATATTGTGCAGGAAATAAAAAATAAAGCTGCAGCTGAAGCATATTTTATCGAATCGATATTACCAACTTTTGATGTTTATATGCAATTTATCATTCAAAAACTTGCTTATTTGTTGTAAGTAGATAATAAATAGTAAGAAAAAATGAGAGAAAAATCAATTTCAAGATTTATACATTCAACTACTGTGTAATAAATGTCATTGCTACTAGAGCTACAGCATTATCCCTTGCCCCGGGAATTGTGCCTTGTAAATTGTAGTACTAATTCATAATTCACTGCCAAAACCAAGTTTTTGTCCTTTTTTCTTTTTCAGGAAATAGAATCAATCCACATTTCCACAGACAATCAATGAATTTGAATAAAATTAATTACACATCATCAACTTCACACTAAACTACTAGAAATGATATTTTATATTCCTTCTATACACAGTGACATCACTTGAAATAGAATTGATGAATAATCTCACAATAAACCGAAAAAAAAAACCCGTAAATTCTCAAGTAATTTAGCAGCATCGCAAAAGGGTTATCCTTTAAATAAATAAATAAATAAATAAAAATCAAAAGCCAAAATTTATTATTACAAGAAATGGCACACACCTGGGACTCGCTGTAAACTCGAAAACTCGGACGTCTGCATTTTTTGTAGTACGATTGCGAAATGATCAATTTATGGTGATTAAAGAATAAATGTGTTAATGATAGGTTTAAATCGCTGTAACTTGGTAAAGAACAACAGGCATTCAGATTCATCGTGGACATGGTGAAACTGAAGTGATGTGTTGGTGTATGGATACAGAGACAAAAACAGAGGCCCTTTGAATTACATAAACATATGTATCAGTGTATGTGTATTTGAGCTGAATCTTGTTATTTCAGGAAGAATGGAAGACGATGAATTTTGAGAGCAATAAAAGCAGTCAACGTTGTGATTGTAAATTCCCGGACTATGCGGTGACCTTTGTCGTTTCCTAGTTTTATTTTGTAATAATGCTATCAATTGCTTTTTTATTTAATTAAGTTAGATTAAGGAGTATATTTATTTAGGACTTTTAAAAATATTTTAAAATTTTTAAAATTTTGATATATTTAATTAAGATATTTTAAAATTTATAAAAGGATTTAATTGAGATTTTTAATGAATTATTAAATATTTATAAAAGTCTCAAGGTATTCATTTATTTAAATTCTTAAATTGTATATAAAAAGTTAAATATTTTTTAAATTTGTAATTTGACTGAATCTTCCTAAATTTCTAAGTTAATTGTATATATCAAATCTTATGAGATTTCACAAAACTTTTATAAACTCCCAACAAATATGTAAAATTAATAAAAATAGAAGAAAATCCATACAAATCTTACATTGAAACAAATCTTAAAATATCTCTAAAAGTTCCAAATGAATAAACTCCCTTAGATAAATATAAATATTGCTTGAATATTTGATGGTCGATTATTTTGGCAATTGATTAGATTAGATGCTACTATTTCTATACTTTTTGGGCGCATTTAATCACTTCAGAATTTATTGTTGTTATTATTAAATATTTATTTATTTATTATTTTTGAAAAGTTTACTTTAGAAAATTGAGATGGTATATGATGAATTTGTGTGAACCTAGTATGGTAGTGCATTTAGTTCTTTGTGTGATAATATGTATATCTTATATGTGATGTTACGTAAGTATTATATATATCGAAATATAATTATTGGCATAATATATATATATATATATTATTATCGTACAAAATATTTATATAACATCATACAAAACATATATATACAAAACAGGCATGCATCTAATTAAATTACCGGTAAAGTTAGTTATTGGTACGTATGCTTTTTTGGTTAGGAATCTAAAATAACTTTATAAATGGTTTGGGTTGTGAAGCTAAACTTGGTAAAATAAATGGTGCAAGTGGAGTGCTTATTTATTGTGTTGTATAAAAGGATTAAATTGGAAAATATGATCGGCAAACACATTATTATGTCTATAAAGAAAGAGTAATGTATGCGCTGTCAAGTTGGATATGTAATTTCCACTCTCATTTTTATAATTTAAAATGGTACTTGATTTACTATTTTACATTAGAGAAATTTTCTTGTGTATTTGTCACAGGATCATTGTTGGTGAGAATTCACTTTTCCCTTAATATTATTAATTTCATATAATAAAATACTATTTTACTTATTAATTAAATATTAAAATAAATTAAACATAATAAACTTGTGTGTGTGTGTTTTAATATTATCGGATTAAAATCTAAGTGTACGTCAAATATAAGTGTACCGCCAGGTGTAAAAATGGATATGTAAATAGCATTATCCTAAAAGATGTCAGATTTGATACCTTATTTAGGCCACTGGCATTTTACCATCTGACAGCTGACGCCCATTTGGGTTTGGCCCAGCCTTTTATTTACTTTTCTTATCACTTTGCCCATGATGGTCATTCGGTAATTCAACATCCTATCACTTGGCGAATGTACTATTCTAGAGTACCTCAATCTCAGGAGTAGAGATGTACATTCGGATGTCGGGCGTACATTGTTGATTTTTTTAAAATTGGAAAATGTCAAATTATAATCAAATTGGTCAAAATTCAATTTCGATTCTCGTTTGTAATCGAAAGTTAGCCGAAATCCCAGGAGCTAGTCCGAAATTACCTACTTGATAACAAGCATAGCTTTGATACCTGTTTTATCCACCTTAAGTCGTGTAAACCAGAAATGAATTAACATCCAACTAGATTATCATACATGTAATGATTGTATAAGAAATCTTCATTTGTAGATACACTATTCATAAAATTAAAACTGAGATAAGTAGAAAAAGAACTTTCTAGTTCACTAAAAAAAAATGATCGTTCTAAATCTCAAAAGTTGGATTTTCAATATAAAAATATTCAGAAAAATATCTCTATTTCTATCTCTGACTAAAAAAGTATCATCTTAGATGTTTGACATTCGATTCTACTCTATGTTAGAACAATGGTATTTTGATCTAAGTGGTCTTATTTTTTTTCCCGTGCTAGGCAGCATAAAATATCAACTCATAAGACTAACCCCATCAAACTCTTTACCAAACTCCTAATTCTCACTGCCTAAAATAATTCTTTTCTATTTTTCTAGACTCTTTATCTCAATTTACTTTATCAGACTCCTTATTTATGTCAGTTATCTATTATAGAGACTCCCTATTCCAGTTTTATTTCAACACCCTACTTATAAACTATTCATCATACATTTATAGGGAGTCAATTTAAAAAATAATAATAATAATAATAATAATAATAATAATAATAATAATAATAATAATAATAATAATAATAATAATAATAATAATAGGGAGCCAAGTTTGTCTCTCTACATATAGAGAGTTTCAATAAAAATGTAGGTAGATCCAAAATTTGAGAAGTCTCTATAAGGAGGCTATTGAAGCAAATCTCATTGTTTTGACTCCCTAAATGGGCTCATGAGCATTATAGACAGTCTTTTGGAAATAGTCTAAATACCAATACACTAGTAATAAGGCATAGAGGTAGTCTAGACTAGAAAAGCCATTCGTTGCGCTCCTAACGGTGCACTCATAACACGCAGGCTAGCTACCAAACAAAAACTTTCAATAGCAAAAGCAAGTCTTCGCTCTTTTTGGCTCGCTTCACCCACACCCTCATCCCTGCCCAAGCAAGAGCTACATAGATCACCAGGACTCGTCCAAAAATAAGATTATGAAAGAGAAGAAAAGTTTTTGTTACCGATTCAGTTATTTTCGTTCTTGTTGCCTCATTTTCAAATTTACTTAATATTATCTCTCTTTTTTAACAAGCTTATTAAATAAATATCTAAATTCAAATTATAAAGTTTTATATTGTTGTTATTAATTTTATTATTTTACGTCATATTATTTTATAACTCTCTTATATTTTTTTTAATTTTTAGATTTACTTAATAATTTTCTAGAATTTAATAGTAGTTTTCGTAGTTATGAATTTCTAATTAATTTTATAATATTAGCGATTTTTTGGTTTATTTTTCTATTTAATATTTATAAGTAAGTATTTATAATTTAAGTATAAGTTTTTATATTTTTATTAATATTAAAATATTAAAAAATAAATCAATTTTATTTATATCATTTGAGATTTTTTATGTTTTGAATTTAACTTTTTGGATTTTACAGATTTATAAAATAATTATTTAGATTATTTATAGAATTTGGATTCTTGTATTTTATGTTTCAGATTATTTCATGTTTTTATTTTTTAAAATATTTATTTTATATATTTTCTATATTTTCAGATTTGTTTTATATATTTTTATTTTTTTAATTGATTATAGTATTTTTCTAATTTTATTTTATATTTACCTCAATTGTTTTAGATTTTATTTAATAATTTTTTAGAATTTATTTATAAATTTTTATAGGTAATATAACTTATTTTATGAATTTTCTCGTTGATTTTATTCTATTATTACTTTTTTGGTTTGTTTTCATACTTCATATTTATTAGATACATATTTATAATTTAAGTATAAATTCTAATATTTTATATATATAATTTTATATTTTTTTTTTACTTCATTTGAAAATATTTATATTTTATTTTTGCTTTTTGGATTTTTCAAATTTATTAACTAAATATTTAGATTTATATATATAACTTTAAAATTATTTTAAATAATTTTATATATTTAATATTTTCTCGAGGTATTTTTTATATTTATTTCTATTTTTACAGATTCTTTTATCTTATTCAGATTATTTTATATATATTTATATGTTTTTTTTAATCATTTCGTGGATATATATATATATATATATATATATATATATATATATATATATATATATATATATATATATATGTGTGTGTGTGTGTGTGTGTGTGTGTGTGTGTGAATTCGTAGATTTTTTTTATAATATTAATTATTATTACTTCAAAATAAATATTAGGACAACATATTTTATTAAAAATATTATAAGTGATTAAGAATACGACACACTAACCAAAAAAAATACAAAAAAAGAGAAGAAATAAAAGTACGACAAATAAATTTGAGGTTTTTTACGTTGAGATTTTGGGTATTATTAAAATTTTAACATATATATTTTATTTTGTGATATTTTAAATAAGGTTGATTTTTTTTAATTACAAATATTTTATTTTATTTATTTATATTCTGATTTCGGGAGAAGAATTACCAAAAAAAAAAAGAAAGAAAAAACCACATTGTGGCAGGCTTGTGCAAGTGGCACGTCTGCCACTCTATTTTCCATCCAGCCCATGCAATGCACGCGCTCCTCCCATTGGATGCTGAAACTCACTCGAGATCGTCTCACCGCTTGTTCCAAGTCCAAAGTCGAACGTTTCTTTCGTGGTCGCAATAACCCAAAAACTAAGTTTAAATTGTTTAAATCCCCAGCTTTGGTTATTTCTTTTGCCATTCATTACGTCGTCGTTCGATCATTAAATTTCAATTGACGGCAACCATTGAATTCCGCTTGTGTCAATCTAAAAATACCAATTTAAAATTTCAAATTTGTGCCAACGATGACCGAAAATTAGGCGTCGGTGGTCGGGGAAGTTCTCGCCAACAAATGTCGTGGTCCATGGGTGGTGGAGGCAGTAGTCACGACAAGGGTGAGGTGTTACAGTATAAAAGAGGTTTTGACAAAATTTGGTGAATTTTGGAACAAACTGCAATATTTAAAATTTTCAGTTTGGTCTCTCGAAGTTTGAGTTAGTTCCTTCAATAAGCTTATTCAAATGCGTACTAATTATATCCACACCACAAAGTATTAGACACTTTAATACTAAATACTATATGAATACTATCTAAGTATTAAATGTATATTATTTCGTCTAGTTCATTTTATCCGTCGTAATTGATCATTTCATGTAAATTAAAAAAGATAATTATTGTTATAATTATAGGTATTAAATAAAAATAATATTAATTTGTTTAAAATAATTAAAAGTATAAAATAATAAAAATATGAGTAAAATTAGTAAAATAATATTTAGTTTTATTGAGAATGTAGAAAGTAATAATAATTTTCTATTGAAAATATAATATAAAAATTTATAAATTGCGATAGATAAAACATAACGAGGTGAGTAATTACAAACGAAATGGATATCCACTGCGCAGTACATTAATATGCTAAGTATTAAGTGCACACTCCCTAATTATACATCATAGAAACACTAAATCTAAATAGTACACAAAGTAAGTACTTATCACCCATCATTTGTTATATTCGTCCAAGGCACATGAGTACATAGTATACCAAATTGGCACGAATAATCAAGCTTTCATTGTTATTATTATTATTTTATTTTATTTTTGAATTTCTACCACAAAATTATATAACTATTTTTGGTTAATCGGATTTTTATTAAATTATACATAGGTGTTGATCATTTGATATAGATATGCGACAACTTCACAGTAGTTTTGAGAATGTTGATCATGTTCAATCCCATTTGATGATATTATTAATCCATTAGATTAAAATATATATCATAATGTTTTACGTAATTTCTCTATAAACCACTTATTTAGGTAAGTGGTTAATGAAGTCAATCTATAATCTATTCATGCTGTTGATTGTTTATATACCTGGCTTGTCAACGAATGAATCTAGAGAGGTGAATAAAGCACGTTACAAACATTCAATATACAGATGAAACTTAATCCATATATTTATTTATTTATTCGATATTTCATCTTGTAGTAAATATTAATAATGGCACCTCAGCAAAGTTCAATGAGCTGGCAAGTGATTCAGCAAGCAAGAATAAGCTGACATGTGAAGACAAAACAGCTAAAGCAGCACATGAAGACAAATGTGCACATAACCGTTGCATGGACGTGTGCATGGAGACAAAAGAGTCAGTTGTGGGAAAAGAAGGGGTCCTGTGTGATCCGGTGCATAATGGTGTAGCTAAACCTATCCAATGTAAAAATCCTAGGTTCTAGATTATTCTGTGGTTGTATATATAAGTGTAACATCGACCTCTGCAGCTTTTATCAAGAATGAAAAACAAGAAATATATTTATAGCAATTTCACAAAATGCCCTTTTCTTATCTACTGTTTTGTTACTATTTTTGGCTTTGTCTTCTATGATGGTATCAGAGCCTGTCTCCGATCCATCTTTATTTATTTCTTTTGTAATTAATGGACACAACTGTTGAACAAATGGAAAGGGGACCATCTACAGCTTTGCAGAATTCTGAAATCATACAGTTGCAAAGTCAACTTGTGAGCATCAAGCTCAATGAAAGCAATTTCTTGCTTTGGGAACAACAGGTGATGGCAGCTATTCGAGGATATGGATTGGAGGGGTTTCTTAATGGTCAACAGCCTACTCCAAATAGGTTTACTGAAGAAGGTATGATTAACCCTCAATTTATCAAGTGGATTAAGCAAGATCAGCTTATTGTTTCCTGGTTGCTGTCTTCTTTGACTGAAAATATACTTACCACTATTGTGGGACTTAACAATGCTAAAGAGATTTGGAAATGTTTAAAGACTAGCTTTGCTATAATAGGGCAAAAATTATGCAGCTTAAATTGCAGCTACAGTTCACCAAGAAAGGATCTTTGCAGATTAGGGAATATTTTGGAAAGATTAAGAACATCTATGATATGCTTGGATCAGTAGGTAAAAAGACCAGTGAAAGTGATCAGATAATGTATCTACTTAGTGGCTTGGGCTCAGAATACAACCCTTTGATTTTTTCCCTCACCACAAGAGCAAAAAGATTCACAATGTCAGAGGCTTATGCTGTGTTGCTGAGCTTTGAAAATAGGCTAGAAGGGATTGATGGTATGTCTGATAACACACAGTTTAGTGCTCACCTTACCACTCAAGGATCTGGTTTTGGAGCAAGAAGAGGTAGAGGCAGAGGCCCTTATCAAAATCAAGGCAAAAGAGATCAGTTTTCAGGAAATAGAGGTGGTAGAGCTTATTCAGGAAGAGGAGGAGATTTTAGAGGAAGAGGAGGAAGGTTGAGTTCCAACCGAGCAAGATGTCAGAATTGTGGTTACAATAACCACACATCTGATAGGTGCTATTACAGATTCGATGCAAATTATCAAGGGAACAATGCAGAGAAAGGTCAAAGGGATCCAATAGGTAGTAACAATCATATGGAAAATATTGCTAGCATGGGAACTGCAGGATCTGAGGCAAGCAATGAGCACTACTGGTACCCGAATTCTGTTGCAACAAATCATTTGACATATGACTTGGCAAATTTGAACATGTGCACAGATTATCAAGGCCATGATACAATCCAGACAGCAAATGGTGCAGGTATGTCCATAGCTCATTATGGTAATTCTTTAGTGATTGCTAATGACCATACTTTTGCTCAAAATAATCTTCTACACACATTACCAAAAATCTCCTTAGTGTATCCCAGTTTGCAAGGGATAACAAGGTATTTTTTGAATTTCATCCTTCCTTGTGTCTTGTGAAGGATCAAGCAACAAAGGAGGTGCTGCTCAAAGGGACACTCCATGATGGACTCTACAGCTTCAAATTCACTCCAATCCAACCCCAAGAACAACATCCAAGTTTATTTCCATTCCAATCAAGTGTCAACACAGTAATAAAAATTTAGGGATAGGTTTATGGCATTCCAGGCTTGGCCACCCTTCATTTGATATTGTAAAAAGGGCTTTGACACATTGTAATCTACCTTTCCTTAATAATGAAGGCAACACCTTGTGTTCTGATTGCTTGAGCTCCAAAATGCATAAATTGCCTTTTACTGAATCTCAATCACATGGTCATAAAATTCTTGATATTATTCACAGTGACCTTTGGGGGCCTGCTCCAATGATTTCTCATAATGAATATAGATTTTATGTGAGCTTTATTGATCATGCTTCAAGATTTACCTGGTTCTATCTACTTAAGGCCAAATCAGATACCAAACCTGCATTCTTACACTTTAAGGCTCTTGTTGAGAACCAGTTCAAAACCACAATAAAATGCCTCCAATCAGATGGAGGAGGTGAATTCATAGGATTGAAGCATATCCTGGATCAGTCTGGAATCATACATAAAATATCATGTCCCTATACTCCAAAGCAGAATGGACTAGATGAGACAAAACATAGACATATAGTGCAAGTAGCCATGTCTCTTTTATCCCAATCCAATGTTCCAAGCAAGTACTGGACTGAGGCATTCAGTTCAGCTGTCTATTTAATCAATAGAACCCCTAATAAGCTCCTTCAATATAAATCACCATTTGAGATCATTAGCAAAGAAAAGCCTAATTATCATTTCTTAAGGAATTTTGGTTATTTGTGTTTCCCACTCCTCAGACCCTACTCTTCTCATAAAATGCATCCTAGAAGCTTACCCTCTACCTTTATAGGATATAGCCCAAATCATAAGGGTTATAAAGTCCATTTGCCTTCAAACAAGATAATCATAACAAAGCATATATTGTTTCAGGAGACCACCTTTCCTTTTAAACTCAACTCCCCCTCATCTGATAACAACAAATCTCAAAGAGAAAATCCCTTCACACCTCTGATCAAGCTACATACCTCAAATTCTGACTTCCCAACCTCAAATCATAATAATGAACAACCATTACATTCTCCTGCATAAGTCACTTCTGAGAACACACATTCATCTACTTCTATCTCATCTTCTAAATCATCTCCATCATCTGTACATTCAATCCCTATTGGTCAAATCACTATATACTTACCTATTGAGCATATGGATATGTAGGTTTCAAATGATGTTTTGGATATGTCTTTCCCACCCAATGTTGTTATGTAGGAGAATGCAGGTAGGCATCACATGCAAACCAGATCAAAATCTGGTATTCATAAACCAAAGACATATGCTGTACAGCTGCAAGATGATCACTATGAACCCAAAACACCTGAGGAAGCAGTTTCTAATCCCATGTGGAGAGAGGCCATGGCTGCTAAGTATCAGGCACTTTCAAGAAATAAAACCTGGTCCCTAGTTCAAATGCCTTAGAACAGAAGAGTTATTGGCTCAAAGTGGGTATTTAAGATCAAAAGGAACTCAGATGGATCAGTTGCTAGATATAAGGACAGATTAGTGGCAAAGGGTTATAATCAGGCTCCTGGACTATACTATACAGATACTTACAGCTCTGTAGTTAAGCCAGCAACAATCAGAACAATTTTATCGTTGGTTGTCACTAAGGGATGGACAATTAAGCAGTTAGATGTGGATAATGTATTTTTGAATGGAGAGGTGGATGCTGATATTTTATGAAACAGCCCTTTGGATTAATAAAGGATGGGGAGCAGGGATTGGTTTGCAAACTACACAAAGCTCTCTATGGATTGAAACAAGCATCTAGAGCATGGTCAAGCAAATTTGGTAACACTTTAATTTCCCTTGGACTTATTTCATCCAATCTGACACATCCCTTTATATCAAACATACTCAGTCCTCTTGCACAATCATCATGGTGTATATTGATGATATTATACTCACTGGAAGCAATGATTAAGAATTGAAAAGTCTCTCATACACTTCACATGCATTTTTCTCTTAAGGATCTAGGCAGTCTGCATTATTTCTTGGGAATTAAAGTTTACAAGGATTCCAGAGGACTCATTTTAACTCAAAGGCAATACATTTCAGAAATTCTTGATAGAGCAGGCATGAAGGGGGCAAAAGGTGTTCTTTCTCTGATGATTTCTCATCCTCCTCTATCAAAATTTTCAGGACAACCAATTGAAAATCCTAAAATGTACAGACAGGTTGTTGGAGTTTTACAATATGCTACCTTAACAAGACCAGATATTAGCTATGCAGTAAACAAGGTTAGTCAATACATGCAGAATCCTTTGACTTCTCATTGGAAGGCAGTAAAAAAGATCATGAGATATCTTGCTGGAACAATCAGTTTTGGCTTGAGGATCACTCCTTGCAAGGAATTTAAGGTTAGAGCTTATGCAGACTCGGACTGGGCTTCAGATGTGGATGATAGAAGATTAACTTCAGGAGTTTGTGTATTTTTAGGAAATAATCTGATTTCTTGAAAAGCTAAGAAGCAGGCCACAATCTCAAGATCATCAACTGAAGCAGAATATAGAAGCCTTGCTATAGCAACATGTGAGGTAATGTGGATGAAGTCATTGCTGCAGGAACTAAAGGTTTATACCCCTCAACCAGTTGTTATATGGATGGATAATTTGGGAGCAATAACATTGTCAAACAATCCCATAAACAATGAAAGGGTGAAGTATTTTGAACTTGACCTACATTTTATCAGAGAAAATGTGAGAAATGGGATTATAAGAGTGCAACATGTGCCAGCCTATGATCATATTGCAGATATTATGACCAAGTCATTGACAGGTCAGTTCTATTGTAGGCTTAGGAATAAACTTGCTGTTACAATTAAGCCATACATAGAATTGATGGGGCATATTAACAATGGCACCTCAACAAAGTTCAATGAGCTGGCAAGTGATTCAGCAAGCAAGAATAAGCTGACATGTGAAGACAAACCAGCTAAAGCAGCACATGAAGACAAAGGTGCACATAACAGTTGCATGGACATGTGCATGGAGACAAAAGAGCCAACTATGAGAAAAGAAGGGATCCTGTGTAATCTGGTGCATAATGGTGTAGCTAAACCTATTCAATGTAGAAACCCTAAGTTCTAGATTATTCTGTGGTTGTATATATAAGTGTAATATCGACCTATGCATCTTTTATCAAGAACAAAAAACAAGAAATATATTTATAGCAATTTCACAAAATGCTTTTTTCTTATCTACTGTTTTGTTACCATTTCTGGCATTGTTTTCTACGAGTAAATTGTACAACAAATTGCACGTCAAACACATTAGTAAATATTTTACGCACTAGATCAATATGTATGTAAAGTGCATTACTATATATATAAGCACTAAATTGAAATATTATAGATTCCACAATGACGTTTGTGACATTAAGTTGTTTCTGTGGTGGGCTACACATATTAGTTCCGAATTAAACCACATTCATCAAATTAAAAAACAAAACAAAACAGAAAAAAACACACAAACTAATCAAACTATGCCCTCCACCAAATGCACTATCCAGTGACCATCTTCAGATCAACACACTTGGGAAATGGCATGATTCATGACCTGTTCGAACATTTGAAATAATATTAGTAATCTTAATCCAACGAGACACGTGTACAAGATGATGTCATAATTGTACGGGTATAATTCATCTAATACATTAAATATAGACATACTGGGGTCTATGGTGGTCTGAACCGCAAGCCCACTGAAGTAACACGACGCGCCAGCACTCCTATACGTAGCCCAATACGAGCTGAATGCATAGCTTGCGTGCGCAACCACCGAAACCGGCTCGTAGCACCCTCTCCCTGGAGCAAGCTCGTCACAAATTCCACTCCCCTGTCCACACGTAAAATCCAAAGCCCGACCCAACTCCACCAGGCCTGAGCCGTTGGCCGTCACGCACCATATCCTCCCTTTGTATGGCTCGTTGTTCACCGGCCTCGACAATTCAGTCGTGCCGTTGTTTACTGGGCTTGTTCCGGTAAAATCAACCTAATAAATAATCAAAATGATATTAGGCAAGGAATGAGAAATAGTTCTTCTTTAGGCAGGTCACTTAATACTGCTAAATCTTAAATTTGTACGTACCTCATAAATTGGCCTTCCCATGTTATCCAACAGCCCCCAGTTCCTCTCCGTTCCCGGGCCGGGCTTCTGATTCTCGTCGAACAAAGAGAACACAAACGTCGGAATCTCGACCCCCGGTCTAGCCGGCGTCCCGATCGGCGGATAGGCCGTCATCTTCGTGACGAGGTTACGAACGTACGTCGCCGCGTTGTAAGCGTTGGCGCCCGGCTGGTCAATGTCGCCGGCATGCGGCCAGCCCGTCTCCGCTATGGCAACCCTAACGTCCTCGAACCCGAGCCTCCGCATGGCGAACACCACCGAGTCGACCATCTGGTCCAAGAGGTTGTTGTAGACCAGCCCGCTCGCGGGGTCCACGTACGTCGCGTTCCCGCCCTCGAGCAGGGCGAAGTCCAGGCCGACCCTGGTCGGGTCGGCCGACCACGCCAGGTAAGGGTACACGTCCAGGAAGAAGAACGATCGCGTCCCGTTCAAGAACCTCATCAACGACATGATGACCTGGACCGGGATGTCCGACCGGAATTTCCCGCTGGATGGCGGGAAAGACGATTCCAACGCGTCCATGGCCAACGGCGTCCCGACCTTAATGTTGTGGATGTTGTTTGCGCGGAGGGACTGTTTGATGTTTCTCATGGCCGGGACCAGGTGGACCCAGAGTTGCATGTCGTCGAGGGTGAACACTTCGTTGCCGACTAGGACGGACCGGATCTTGGTGCTCGGGTAGTGAGCCAGGACGTTTTGTTGGACCCACAGGTCTGCGTGCGATTGGTTGGTGGCGATGGTGGGGATTTGCTCGTTGGTGACCATGATCGAGACGCGGAGATTGGTTGCCGATAAGAGGGTTAGGATTTCGGGGTTGGCGTCGTAGAGCTTCACGTGTTTGACCGACATTGACGTCAGGAGTTGGATCGTTTGGTAAGGGGGTGGCAAGTTGTTGGCGACTCGGCAGTAGTTTATGCCGAGGCTGTTTGGGATCAATGCATCTGTGAAGAGAAAGTAAACAAAAAATAAAACTATAAAATGATCATTATTAAAAGAAAAGTACAAAACTACACTTTTTTTTCAGTGTTTTGCAAACAATTCCTAAATAAGAAAGAGTGCAGGAGTTTACATGTGAAAGAGAGCAGCAAACACAAGGTGAATCCGGAAACAGCCTTCATCGTCATCGCGTCTATTGTGTACATTTTTTCAATTGGAAAGAAATGATGTTTAATAATAAAAAAGAAAAACTGATACAAGTGTATGTTTCTGTGTAATGTCTGAAGATTAGAAGGAATTGAGCTACATATATATACGTAGTGGATAAGTTGACCGTTGAACTACCCATCGCAAGAATTTGGGAAGCTGCTCAAGATTTTTGTGACGGTTTTTAAGAAATCAGGTTAGTTTAATTTTGTTGAGTTTTTTTTAGCAGGAACATGAATAGTATTGTATGATAAAGGCAAAGGTTATGAGTTTGTAAACAATTGGAGTACAACTGAAGTTCTTTAAAGAATTGGACATCGTTTGGGGTTTTGTTGCGTCATGTTCTTTTTGCTATTATTATTTGGGAATTTTGAAGAAAAATCCTTGAGGCTTCTTTTGTTTTATGGTCCACTCCCTACACAAATAATTTCACTCTCCACTCCCTAATGTTTATTTGAATTTTATGATTACTCCCTAGTTTTATAAAAATCCAAGTTTACCCTTATTTAATGAGTTTGTCCTTTTGTGTAGAAAAGTCAAATTTTATGGTTCACAATTTGAGTACTTACTTCCAATGTATCTTATACTTAATGGTTATGTACTGAATATTTCGTGACTTTAAAATTAATACTTAGCATAAAATACTTCGAAAATTGCCATGATAAAATGATCCATGAAAATGGTATCAGAGCCTAGGTTTATTAAGAACTTAAAAGAAAATTTTATTATAATTATGTAATTAACTTTTGGTGAGGAGATTTATCTCTAAAAATGGATTCGAACGAGTGTTCGAAATGTATTCATTTCAGGCAATATTTCCAAATATTRGAAATATACGAGATASACCACAAAGARAAAGTAGCATATTGGGATAACCAATAYGTTGCACAAAGACTCGCAGGAGCCAMGAGGGAAACCTTGMTACAATGCGAGAAACAAAAGACATATCATYTGARTTACCTTTRGGTAAATCAGATATKGAARACGGACCTCAAGTACCATAGGGATACAACTCATGAATCCCATCAATAGATCCAACTGCAGCGAGATATCCGATTCCTCTAAGAATCTTAGGGAAATCCAAAAGATGATACAAGACATCGACCACCAAATCCAGGTGAAGATGAAGGAGGTAATTGAACATCAAAAAGAAACACGAGAAATCGTAATCGATGTTCAAAGACGAGTCAAGGGCCTTGAAGTCAAACCAAGTGCATCCGGAGGAAGACGACGTATAACTTTCGGAACGGAACCCCTTTTACACCAAAAGGGGAAACCGACTGAGGTTATAAGACAATCAACGGAAGAAGAGAAGATGATGGCCATAATTAAGGGAATTCCATTACAACCCAAGAAGTAATGGAAAGAATTAACGTGGAAGATTTAAACGACCTAATCGAATCCTTCACCGGATTAGGTATTGTGGATCTAAAAATGAACTCGGGAGATTCTTCGGCCTTAGTACCAAGAAGCGCTCCACCAATAACAAGTTATAATCATGGCGAAAGTACGGCTTCACACGAACCAGTACAAGACGCGCAAATGCCACATGTCGGGGATTTTACCATAAAAGGAGATCCTACAGACATAGCGGGCACCAGACAACGTTCCCGAAGGCCCAATATTCTCAACACGCCATACGGAAAGTCTCAACTTGACCCCATACATCCATATGGGCTAATGTTAAATCTGGACGTTCCAGATTTTAAGAATCGAGAGATACTAATAGACGATTGGGCATCTGCAATGCGAATTGCAGCTGGAACTCTCGGTCTAGAGAAGGAAGGGTTCATTCTACTCCTTGAAATGAGCCTTGAAGGATCCGTAAAGATCGCATGGGATCTAACAGGAGCAGATATAAAGAGGGAAGTTATAGCTGGAGAATCATTAAAAGGGATCGTCGATAATATGGCTAAATTATTCAAAATCCAATTTATCGGCACAGGATATTTCGAGGGAATGGAAGAGGAAAAACAGAAAAAATATCGACAAGCCCTCTATTGCCTCGAGCTACGAGATATTTGTCACGTGGACGAATATATCCAACTATT
>BMAC01000803.1:270975-312144 GCA_014905375.1 Phtheirospermum japonicum | reverse complement strand
TCCCTCCGTGAAATCCGCCGCCTTGAACCTGTCTCTTATACACATCTAGATGTGTATAAGAGACAGGTGTGTGTGTGTGTGTGTGTGTGTGTGTGTATAGACATGCCTTACTTGTATAAGAGACCTCCAAAATAAGAAAAAATGATTTATACAAAATAATGCAAGTAAATATCACTAGTAAGGAAATAAGACTTCTACTCTTAAAGAAATATATACATAATATATTGTATATATATATTAATATAAATAAAACAAGATAAAATCTTATACTCCTAAGTAATAAATACTACAACATACGATTTATATGTAAGAGAAAGAGAATTACAACCTATTTTAAAACTAAATAATATACATGATAATTATAAAATATGATAAATATTAAATTTCCTAAATACTTAAAACTTGGCAAGAAAGTTAAAATATTAAATAACACAAAATAAATTGTTAATTATTAAATCACGTATTTATAAAACACATGACTCATCAATCTCCCATTTTTTGTATTTATTGGTAAAAACTCATATGATGAAAGTGCCAAGTATGAAACTTTGTATATAACCCAATAAAGTTCATGCAATTAAACAACGGTTAAGAAAAATGCTATGGCATCTAAGACAACATTTGCAAAAGCAAACGAAAAAAAAATCTTAATAAATTGGGCAAGAGGTCATAGTCATTTTATAGCAAAATTGATAAAATATAAAAACAAGGAACATCAAAACACATTTTATCAAAAACTAAAAAACATATCTTATGTAAAGAGATCATCAAACTTCGAAGTGGGATCACTTTGTTTCGTCATAGCAGCATCTTCAAAGTCGAACTCCATTCCATCATCATCTTCATCAAGATGACCAGTAAGCATATCAAAACTCGAAAATGGACCAACTCCCCCTGAATGCGATGCAAGAATGGCGGTGGCAGTGGCATTCACAACAGCATCGATACCAACATCCCCATACCGATCAACTCCCCCTAAATCTGGATCTCCCCATAAACTAAGAACATTCTCCTAACCTGGATAAGCAAAATCGAGACCTTGACTAGTAGTAGCAACTCAAGAATCATCAACCACATCTCTCCCTTTTTTGTCCAGAAAAAAAAATAATCGAAAAGCAGGCCGAAAATTGAGAATGGAGAGTAGTAAAATGGGCAATGGCATTATTAGCATACTGCAGTTGACCCAGTAAAATCGAACACGGCACTGAAATCATCAAGCATGGGGCAAACTCCGCAGAACCAAGAATGTCAGCGGAGATGCATTTGGCATCTGCGGCAATATTCGGAGTAGCATTCGGGTTGACAGTGGGAGTACGAGCAGAAGTAAGAGTAGGAACAACCGGAGCAGAATCAGCTAGGGGTGGCAAATCAGTCATGGCGGGCTCTTATCGGGCCGACACGATAAGCATAGGTACGAACACAGCACGATAAGCTTAACGGGCCTATAATCTAAACCCGAACACGACACGATAAAAACACAAAAGCACGGCACGACACGATAGGCACGATAAGCAAAAATGCTGAAATTATTTAATCCGGCTCGTTAATTAATAAAACACATGGTTTTCTTAATAAATATAATAATATTTATAAAATTATCAATACATTTAAAATTATAATATGACAACTTTACTAATGATAAATTAAAAATTACAAATACTAACAATGAGTAAATGAATATAAAAAGGGGAAATCAAAATATTATCGTGACTTATCGTGTTTATCGGGCTAGCCCGTTATCAACCCGTTTCTTAACGTGCCTTATCGTGCCAGCCCGATAAGGCTCTACCCAAACCCTATTTCTTCGTGTCGTGTTCGTGTCGGTCAATCGTGGCGTACCTCATATTATCACCTTTGGAATTAGTTGGAGCATCGTGATCAGAAGAACTAATCTCGTCATCAGAATACACCACCAGAATATTGACAAGTCGGTTTTTGGTATTGAGAAGTAGCGGGGCGGCGGTAAACATGTCCGGACATCCAAGCAAAGGAACTTGATGAACTACACTCTAAGACACGAGCACTCAGAAGATCAAACTAGGGAATGGAAAGGCTCGATCCTTCGAAGAGGTTGTGGAGTATAATATGACGGCATCGAAGGCATGGGTTCCAAAACTTAAAGACATACGAATTCCAGGTCGGTAGAGTATATGGGCATGAAGCTCGGTGACTTTAGAGTTGTTATTCATCGGAGCCCAGTGGCTGCACACTTTGTGCAAAAAGCCATAAAAAGAAGTCAATCGAGAGGAAGGGAACTGAGTCGGCCACTCGATGGTAAGGTCACTCATCAAGAATTTAATTATTCATCGCAGAAATTATTGGATCTCAAAAATCTTATCAAAATTGTAAGTTCGGAACGCCGATAAGTGACGACACTTCTTCTTGACCAGAGATCAACCATTAAACATCTTATATTTTTTATGAGCAACCAAGGTAGGAAAAAACATTACTCAACTCATAGTGTGGACCAGATGTAAGTGCAGATGTGATCTCATCATCAGCAGCATCAGGGACCGCATTGGTGGCAGCATTGTCAAACGCATCCCTAAAATTAGGATTGACCATATCTACGTCACCGGCGTATTTGTCGATGAACTCATCAGTACGCATGCATGAGATAGAGTTATTCCCAGCTGAAAGATTCTCGTCGCTTGAGATATCGAGGATCAACATGGCCAAAGGATGAAAAGGGCTAATAGCAATGCTCTTTCCCTTTCAGAGATGTAAAAGAGCACAGTCAGTTGTATCTAGGTCATCGTCAAGAGTAGGGATGTGCATCGGTCGGTTTGATTGACCGAACTGACCAAATAGGCAAAACCGAATTGACGAACCGACCGAAATAATGTTTAAACTGATTCTCGACCGAACTAAAATATTCGGTTGGTTTTGGGCCGAACTGATTTTACTTCATTTATATATATATATATATATATATATATATATATATATATATATATATATATATATATATATATATATATATTAATATATTATCTATAATATATATATAATTATTATATATAATTTGGTCGGTTCGGTTATATTGGTTTTTGGGTAGACAAATCAATACTGGTCGAATTAACTGAATTTTTTACGATTGAAAACGGAACCATCAGTCAAAAAATCGAATATAATTGTACTATTCAATCGATTTTTTTGATTGGTTTGGTTTTTGGCCGAACTTTGCCCACCCCTAGTTTAGAGGATATGAAATAGGAGTGGAGGAGGATCGAGTCCATCTTGCCACAAAGAATTGTGAGGTCTTCGAATAAGAATCAGAGACCTCCATAGGTAAAGGAGACTCACGCCCACCAACAATAACACTTAACGAGTCAGTGTTAGTAAGGATGTCGGCAAAATCGGCAATCACATTTGCAATTTCATCTGTGACTGCATATCCCCCTTTCTTCGAAACCTTAGTAGATATCTTCAAAATCTTCTTCTTTTGCTTCTCTTGTCTCCCTTTTCAATCTAAACTTCTTAGATACATCTGAAACAGAGTTTGAAGACTCAAAGACATTAGGTCTATAGCCACGAAGTCATTTAGACTTGCGTGATGATGGCGTATAATTCGGCTTTAGTGTTACTCGAATAAGCTCAAAATTTGTTGGATTCGCAAGATTTTATTCCCTTTATCACCCAGTAACAGTGCTGCATGTGGCTTAGAAGGCTTAGTAACCGGAATCATGGTGGGGTTCAGGTCACGAGGTGGTGTGTTGATCGGAGCAGGACGCAGCGGCGAGGGGGCTAAAGACTCGGATGAAGTGGTGAGGTTTTATCCAGTAGGATAAGATGGTTGTGAGCAGGTGGTGGAGTGGTTGCTGAAATAGAATGTGATGGTGTTCTGGGTTCAGATGCATCCCTAGATACCATCAAATCTATCGGCGCATCGGGCACCGCTGGTTTGAGCAGAGATTGAAACATCCATAAAAGTTTGTGGCTAAGTCGGTCAGACTTCAGGTGCGGCGGCGGAGCTTGGAGCAGTATCGAATGATGTGGGTGAAAACATGAACATTTGGTTTTACTTGAAAAATGAGATTTGACACTTGAAAAGATCTTCTCCATGTTTGCAAGTAGCTATCAACTCAAGGGTCACAATAAAGAAAAAGTAAGAAAGAGAGGAGATCGATAGTACAATTAATGTAAGATAATTTGAATCCAAGAGTATGTATGAGTGATGAACACATATGTGTATGTGTTATATATAAAATACGAAGCTCAAGAGTCCCACAAGGCTAAACCTAGAGAATAAATAAAGAATATAAATCACCCTATATAAGGAAAATCTAGTTAGAAAATCCCTCATATATGAGAACCATGAATAAATTAATAAACATAGCAAACATTGAACCGACATTACCATAGATCATGAAGTACCTAGATCCTGAAAAGATCTCATCTTTCAGATCAGCGTGCTTATGTATAACACCACACGAATTTCAGCATCACCATATCTTCCAAAATGAGAAGAAATTCTTATCCTCACATTTTGTGTATGAACCAAGAATCAATAAGAAGCCAACTCATACCAAGTGATGCATGTCCTAGGAGTTTTATGACTAAAATATATAAAGGAAAAATTCACACAAAAAGAAATAAAAACAAAAAGATTCAGCTGTTGGAGATACAGTCCCAAATGTGATTAGCATCTAGGATGGCATCCGTCTGCAAGGTTAATGGGTTGTAAACTCTTAACCCAAAAAATAAATTAATATTCTAAATTGCTAAGCATACCTGATATATAGTGTCCAATAGTAGATAGTACCTCCTCTTTATCGAGTAACAAAATTAAACATTTTATTTTATCGCATTGATCATTAATTTAAACGTGATATTCTTTATTAAATTACATTGATCATTCAATTAGCATAATTTTTCATCCCTTTTAAGATGGCTTAGGAATTACTGCATTAGACAATATATCATTTTTGTTCCTTAGGTATAAATGTGCATTTCTATAATAAACAACCTACATCTTGATTTTCGAAACATCTATCATATTTACAACAGATGAGACACTGTGTAAGATATGTCTAACAACTTAAAAAAAGAAAAGAAAATAAAGAAAAATATCGTAATATACAATGCCACGGCATGCAAACTCATATTTAAATAACACAAATATTGAGAGATCCTCTCAAAGAGAAAAGCCTCTCATAATCCAATGCCTTGGTAAAACGTATGCGAGTTGATATTCAGTGTTGGCATACTCTATGCGAATAGTGCCTTTTTCAGTCAATCTCATATAAGTGATGCCAAATATCGATGTGTTTTGTATGAGAATGTTTAACTGGATTCCTAGAAATGAAAATAGCACTAGAGTTATCACAAAAAGTAGTAAGAGTGTCACTATGTAAACTATAGTCCTCAATCATTTGATTCATCCATGACAATTGGGAACAACAACTTCCTACAACTACATATTCAGACTCAACTGTGTATAATGACACACTATTTTGATTTCAACTAAACCAAGATACCAAGTTATTTCCAGGATAAACACAAGAACTAGTCAGACTTTTCCCATCAGTTACATCACCTGCCCAGTCAGAGTCACTTAAACCAACAAGAACAACATTTGTGCCTTTTATGTACCAAATTCTCAAATTAGTTGTACCACATATGTAACGAATGATATATTTAACAAATTTCAAAATTAGTGATCTTAGGATTATTTTGGTAATGATCACACACCTAAACGTTGTAATGTCAGAACGACTAGCATTCAAATAATGCAACTTCCTATCATGCTTCTATATAGAGTGAGATCTGCACAACCAGTCTCATCACCCTTAAACAATTTTGACTAAAGCCCATAAGAGTTTTAAAGTGAGATGAACTTTCTATATTAAATCACTTTATCAAGTTACGAGCCTTCTTGCTTTGAGATATAAGAATACCATTATGCAACTGCTTGATTTCTAAACCCATAAAACATCTTAACTCACCAGCCATGATTATTACGATCATGGAAGTCAATGAATCTACAAAGAACTTGGTTAGAGTGTCAAATGAAGATAAAAAAAATGATATTATCTACGTAAACTTGTGCAATAAGAATGTAACTATATAATTTTTGAACAAACACAGTTTTATCAATTTTACCCCTTTTAAAACCAAATTTAAGGAGCAAACCAATGAGTTTATCAAACCACGTATGAGGTGATAGTTTGTAATGATAGAGGACCTTTTTAAGTTTGAACACATGACTAGACTTATAGAGATCCTCAAAACTATGACGTTGTGCAACATATACATCCTTATTGAGAGTACAATTCAAAAAGAAATTATTAACATTGATACGATGAAGTTTAAGATCAAGATGACAAGCTACAAATAGTATAAAACGAACATTATCAAATCTAGTTGTAAATGAAAAAATGTTATAAAAAAAAAAGACACCTTATAATTAAGTCCCAACCATTGTTATCAATGAACTTAGCAAGATTATTTTGCATAGCCAACCGCCAAAATTCATCTTTTAGAAATTTACCAAAATTCTTAGGTTCAATGGAAGAAACGTAGCAATTAGTTCTTACCACAAGACACTGTTCAGTTCCACACTCCAACCTTATCATATAAGTTTCAGCATCTCTGAGTGTTGTCACAGATGTCGCTTTAGAAGTTGTCGCATGTGCATTGCATCTGCGATAGCATTAGCAAAGGTATAATGGCATCTTGTCTACAATTAACCTGGTAAATATTTTCAAATGATCCAATCCCTGCAAAAACACACACATTGGATGCATTGATCTCATCACAATAGTTTTATTTAATTAAAACGTACAGTTAAGCTATTGTCACAAAGTTCACTAATATGTGAGAGTTTCCCCTTAAGATTATCAAAAAGAAGAACATCCTTAATTTCGAGTAACACATCAAGGTTAAGAGCACCACTTCCAAAAACTTACCCTGAGCTTCATCACCAAAAGAAACCATATATCCGTAAATGGATTTGAGACCCTACAAATTACCTTTATCTCTGTTAATGTGGAAAGAGCAACCACTATCAAGGTACCAATAATCTAGAAGTTTTGGTTTCATCATAAAGGTAACAACATTGCAGTTGATATCTAATTTCTTAACCCACACAGGCTGCATGCGACCAGAGATGCAAGGAGAAGCTGGTGGCATCGCCTATGACATCTATTTCTCAGATATTTATTTGACATAATCAGATTTTAACTTACGATAATAGGGCTTAATGTATCATTGAGTATTACAGTAATGACAAATAAACTGACATCTCCGTAGTTTTGGTTTTCGTTTAAAAGTACGCTTTGCTTTTGGTGGGATTGGAGAATCAACACCCTTTTTGAAATTTCATTTTTCAAAATTAAGGCCAATTTTGTCACGTTTGATTCCTATTGAAAGGACCTCATCAAATGTTGCTTTTCCATTATTCAATCGATCTAGGGTATCAAGCGAACTATCACGTTTAGATTTAGCTATATCATACTCAGTCTCAATTTTGGTAAGAGAAGCTTATAAAATGAGTAATTGTAGTTTTTTTTTTTTTGTAGATTTACGGAGGTAAAACGTTTGTGCATTTTTGTGAAAACATTAATCCTTTTCTTTTGATCTAGTCATTCATTTAGAAGTTATTCGTAGGCATAAACTAGGTTAGTATATACGAAGTTACCACTGTTATGCTGCTGAGACCTTGAGACGAATTTCTCAATAACATTTAGACACACGTACAATGTATTAGAGTAGTTAGAACTAAATACGTCTATGGATGTTATTGGTAATGTAATAACATCCCCGATCGCATCATAGCTAGCATTGATAGAATCTTCCTCCAGAACAATAAGGAATGAATGATCCTCCGTTTTGAGTTCAAATTCACCCTCTAGCTTATTTTTACTCAAAGTAGCATTAAAGTTATTACCAGCTAACGTGTTAGCACATTTGTTAGCAAAGTGACCAAACCCATGCATGCACGACACCTAATAGACTCAAGAGTTTTGATATCAAAAAATTTAAACAAAAAACTATGACTCTCTTAAATTTTCAAAAGTGTAACTTTTTGAGAAAATTTTGAAGTAATTTTGTTTGAAATTTAGTTTTGACGACGAGATTTGACAAAATTTTCAAAATGTTTTGAAATAAGATCGTTATCTTTGTCACCCAAGTCAGATTTTGTTAAGCTTAGCTGAAATCTCAATCATCTCATTATGTATAACCTGACGAGAAGAAGGAGGGTTTGCTTGAAATGTAATGTTCCTTCCTTTAGTTTGAGAATGCTAATTTAAAAAAATTAACTAAAAAGATTGGAGAATCCCAATGAGCTCATCAAAGCCAAGTGTTGACAAATCATGAGCTTCCTCAATATAAGAGACTTTGATGTCAAAATGAATTATGGGAGAGCGTAACATCTTACTAGCTAGTATATCATTTAAAATTGGATCTCCGAGACATTGTGAATCATTAACGTTCTCACATAATCTTGCAATATATATAAAGATAGCTTCACCCTCTTCCATACGTAAATTCTCAAATCTAGTGGTGATCATATTACAATGAAGTTGCAGGGCATCCCATGCTTCTTTGGCAGTGGAAAAATCCAGAACAGTGTGAAAAATGTTTAAATCAATTACACAAAATATTGCAGAAAGAGTTTTATAATTCATACTACTATAAAGACGACCAGTTGTTGCAAAAAACATCTCATCCTGAGGCCTAAATCATCATCCATATCAACAAGTTGCGGAGGTGTCCACTTGCGAAGCCATACTGGTTCATCAATTGATTTGATGTATACACACATCTTGACCTTCCAATTACCATAGTTAGATCCATCAAGGATCGAGGTACGAGTATCATACCTACCCGACTATGAATCCATAAGTTTTTAAAAGAGGATCGACACTCAGTGTAATCAAGTGCTGTCTCTAATACCACTTAAAAAAATTTCAGACCTCGGTTCATAGTTTAATCAATATAAAACGTGTGTGTTGTGTAGAGTGAGAAACAATATTTAGCGAAAAATAAATGACACACATATAAAACTTTTGACTATAAGAATAATTTATTCTTATAGTCGAGCCAACAGGGCGAAAATCTTCACTAATCAAAACTTACATTTTAATGATTACGAAAGCCGTAATCTACTAAGTAAAGATAAACTGAAAAATATTTAAGAGTAGATATGATATAAATCAATATAACTCTTCCAAAAATTAAGATTCACAATCACAATATTGGGTCTTAATGAAAACTGTAAAAACAATGGAAGAAAACAAATCCAGTTGTAAGATGCAAATGTGGACGTAGCATTCTCAGTTGCATCTACCAAATATGAAAATCTGCAGCAAAAATAAATAAGATCTCAAATGTTTTAGCTTCGATTAATCTCCTTGAATACTTGAGATTATGCTATATAATGACCTTGTAGTATACCTAGTGTTAGAATAATAATTATTAACAACATTCTATTAAACATGTGTAGTTTATTTTCATTATGAACAACATTCGTCGTAAACTCAATGTATAGTAGTTTAAAAGCAATTATGTTCAATTTAGTGTGTGTGTGTGTGTGTGTGTGAATAAAACTAAACACATAGTTACATAAATATAAAAATTCTGAACAATGATATTATAAGTTTGATAATAAAATAAATAATTATCAATAGTAAACTACGAGATGATGCAAATATAATTAAGTTTATACACTTGTTTGATGTGAAAAGATATAATCAAAATTATACGAGAGAGTAAAAATAAATTATAAATCATCTAATGTAATAGTTTTAAGATAGTTTTTTTTTATAATTTCTAAACTGAATAATTATTAAGCAGTGTCTGGATTTAAAATCCATTTGGTTGTACTCTCAATTTTGTATATTATGAATTTTATAAAACTATAGTACCTCAATTTTAGAATTAAGGATACATTTACATAACCTCCCACCTATTTTATTATAATCTATTATATATTTATCCGATTTCCAAGTACTTTACATCATTTATAAAATTTTCTATGTATTAGGGTATTTTTATCTTAAAAATATTGAATAATTATTTAGGATTAAAATATATTTCTTATTTAACCAACTCCTTAATTTTTATATTAATTTTATTATTTTATAATATTTCTAATGTTTTTGATTTTTTTATTAATTAATTAATCTTTTAATAAAATGGTTAATATTTATAAGTGACGTTGGAAACAAATAAAATAGTTATTTTTACTTGCCATAATATATTTCAGATTTACTCGATGAATATTCAGACGTTATATCATTACCATACATATCATACAATTTTTTAAGAAATATATGACTAGATATGGATAGAAAATAAATATTTTCTTATTATTGATTACTTAGCTTATTTATTTTTGGTAAACTTATAATTGTCATTAGATATTACTCACTTTACGCAAAACTCTATTGCTTTAGCAAATTAATCCGTATAGCATCACTCTTTAAAATTTATCTTATAAAATACATTTGAATCAATTTTAATCGTATTTAATTTTGGTTTAATTTATATATTTTTATTAAATTTGTAATAGTATAAATAATGAAAATAAAACAAAAATTGATGGGGACAATTCGATATGTCACAAATTCCATGCTCTTCGATGTTGGAGATAAAGGGGAGGGATGAGATGTGTCCTGTTCCATTGCCAAGTCTCGTCATGCGATGATCGGAGACGAATACATTAAATCATACGTGTTTATAATGTTTCATAGATTGAGAATACAATACATATAAAAAGATGATTATACGAAATCATATTTATTATTAAAAAGGGTAATTATTATTTGCCCCTTAAATTATTGTGTTTTTAATAATTTATCGCATAAACTATTATTTGTGACATGCCGTCATACGAACTATGCGTAATTTGCAATTTGTCTCCTAAACTATAAGTGTTGTGGTTTTGTTCCCAAAACTGGATGACGTAACTGGCAAGATTTTTTTCCCCTTAGGCCATGTTTGGTATAGGTTTCAAAATACTTGAATTGAAATTTCGAATCTCAATTTTTGTTTATTTTACAACTCAGATTTTCAATTCATAGCCAACAATTTTTTATACCTAACCCTATATCTCATCTTCATTATATTTAAAAAATAAAAATATTACTAAATATAATATAATAATACATCATCATCCACTTTTCATACATGATTTCACATCAAATACAATGTAAAAATATTATCCATTTTTCAAATATGATTTGATATTTACATTAAAAAAATAAATAATTCTAAACAATAAATACTTTCTTTTACTATTTACATAATTTTAATTAAACACTAGAATTAACAATCACTATGAATCCTAATCTAAACGCGTCCTTAACAAAAATAAGTGGAAGCATTAGGTTGAACCGGAGAAATTGACAATTCAACCACCGGTGGTCCGTTTTGAGACAGGATTCCGATTCCATTTGTCCACCCCCTATTTGGAGTGTTTCAACTTCCAAAAAAACTCAGTAATTTAATAATAAGACCAAGGGCTAGAACCGTCTTTTCACGCGCCAAGTTCTAGAGGAATCGCACTGACCCAAAGGCCGAAAGGAAGAAACACCGAATTGAGAAGAAAAGGGGATTCTCTCTCTTTTCCTTTTACCTCTTATTCTCCGGTCTTGTATTTCTCTCTCCTCTTCCTATCTGTTTGTCCTTTTATACCTCTCTCTTTATTGAGCTGAGAAATACAATATGTTAAATTAAATAAAATTAAATCACTCGATGAGAAAAACCTCGTGAGCCGGTGAGAGGGAGAGCAATTTCCCTCCGAATTCCCATAATTCTTCATTTTTATTAAAATTATTTCTGCTGGATTTTCATTTTTAAATTGAGTATATAAATAATTTTCCGGCGGATCGTGATCGGGAGGATCGGAAGCCATGCTGTCGCTGCAGAGTGATTCGCGTCATTACAACCTGAATCTGCAGCAGTTACAACAACAACAGCAGCAGCAGCATCAGCTCGCTAGGGTTCCATACAATGTCGCCACCGACCATTACCGGGAGGATTCATCCATGTCATTGGTCTCCACGAGTAATATCAAGCAAGAGCTTTCTCGTGAAGGTTTTTTTCTTTCTCTTTCAATTCTATATTTTTTCCTAACTTGATTGTTGTATTTTATTGATTTTAATTTTCTTTTAGTCGGAGAGATATTTTGCTATGCTGTTTGTGTTTGATCAGAGAAGATGATTTGTTTGGAAGTTTTATTTTGTTAGCAGAAAGAATTAGGGTTTTGAGCTCGTTCAGAATATTGCGCTTTTTGTTTCTTCATTTTAGTTTATCCTTGGGGTATATACGAGTCTTTTTGTAAAAGTTATGACTAAGAATTTTCTGCAGTATCAGGTAGTGATGATCCGAGCATCTGAGTTGAGGAAAACCCCTTTGTGATCTTAATTTGTTCAACTTTTATTTTTTTCTTTTATGCGTTTGTTTAAACTAATTTAGGGCATGAGCTTTTTTTGAAATTCACCTTTTTGTGACGGATTTTATTTTAAAAGGATTTAAATTTTGAGTAAGATTATATTTTTTTTGCGTGTAAAGTTTGTTATAACTTTGATGTTGGTCTATACAAAGGTTGATGTGTTCGCTTGAATTTTGAGTCTTGTTAGGAAATTGGTATGGTAACAATTTGCAAGAAATGCAAAGTCGCTCTTTAGATTTCAAAGTCATGTAGATTAAAAGTTGGAATTTCCTCAAGTGAGTATTAATTACACGCAGACTGATTGGTAAAATCAATATTTGAACTTTATGGTGATCCACAAAGATGTAAAGGTTGTTCATTTAGGATCCGATTAGCTTTTCTACATGAATTTCACTTGTTCAATACCAAAAGTTTGGGCATTTATGGATCCATTGTTTCAAGTGTAAAACCTTGACCTAATTTGTATTCTTTTGAAGTTGTGAACCCCTTTCATTTAAGTGATCACTTTATGATTCTATTGTAATAATTGAAATTCATAATTGCCTCATGATGGAAAGTGATATCTTTCATAAGTGGAAAAAAAGGTCTTAGCACAGAAATGACTATCAAGGGTGGGATATCCGGAATATTGATGTTACTAAGTAATTTGACGTTTGACTAATGGTACATCTGAATTTGAGGAATATATAACTGATGATTGAATTTCCACTTTATATAATTGGTGTTTTTGAAATGCCATAATATTTTGTTGTTGATACCTTAGACAAAAAATGATTGTAGTATGTAGTCATTACTATCTTGTTTCTGCAAAGGATGCTTTATCTTGGTCTTAATTTGTTGTCCAGTCAAGAAAATCACCTAATTGTGTTTTGTACCAGAAAGCAGTCCACCTGCACTCGAAAATGTAGATGAAGAATATCTATTGACTATGCTAACTCTTGTATCATACTGAATTTGCGCTGAAAAGTGAAATGTTTGCCTGCAGCTTTAGCGTGAAATACTGTGTATAGTTTTTCTAATAAGAAGAATTATTTCTTGAGTTCTACCTAAAGGAAAGGAATGGAGAAGTGCTTATTCTAAGTTGGGCCATAAAGAACAGTGATTGTAAAGGGAAGTGCATAAAGTTCCATTGAGATGATACTAAATGCAGTCTAGTTTTATTTCTACTTTTTTTTACCTTTCTTTCTTTTTTTTTGGTTAAAGTAACTAATTGATGATGTTGGAAGGGCAAGAGTGGAAATATACTCTTACTCCGCTTGGGTCCTTGGGATGTGGTTAAAGTGTTAAATTCAGTTGATTGATAATTACAATCATGGAGCCCAAATCATACTTAACATGTGGAGAGATTAAACTAGAATTTTTAATTTACTTTGATCTTAGTTCACAAGTGATTTGGCTGATTGCATTTGTGTAGCTTTATGGTCAGGCCCTCTGGGGTGATGAATACAAATGCTACTATGTTCCGATTTCTGTTCTCTTATACTAAAAAAAATTCATATTATTTTACTGCTGTAAATGTGTTTGTGTGTAATTTTTTGTGTTTAATATCTTTTGATGCAGTTGATGAAGACATGCTGTTGAACCTTGCTCATCAAAATTACAAAGCTGGCAACTATAAGCAGGCGCTAGAACATAGCAAGGCTGTATACGAGCGAAATCCACGCCGCACTGACAACCTTCTTCTGTTTGGTGCAGTTTATTATCAGGTTACTTTGTGGTCAGATATGCTTTTTACCTCATTCTTGTTGCTGCTACTCACATATATATAACAAACTTGCACCTGGACTTTGGCAAGCAAGCATTGGAAACTGAGCTTTGTGCTGTTTTGATTTTTAGTTGCATGACTTTGATTCGTGCATTGCAAAGAATGAGGAGGCTCTTCGAATTGATCCACAATTTTCTGAGTGCTATGGAAATATGGCAAATGCCTGGAAGGTATCCTTTTTCTGATGTTTTTGTTTTTCAAGGTTCTTGCTTGTCTGGTTATAAAAAGCTGACATGTCATATGTTGCTCTTCTTTTTCTGGCAGGAGAAAGGGAATATTGATATTGCGATTCGCTATTACTTGATTGCAATTGAGGTTTGTCTGCCATTGCAAAAATCTTGAATTTGTAGCATTATGGGTTTATATTTACTTTTTTCCTTTCACTAGGAATCGAAAATGAAATGTATGAAAACTAAATTCCGAGTCATTTGCTTTTGTGATTATACTTGACCAATGTCCAAAGTCTTGTTATTTGTGCATCGTACTCCAGTAAATCATGGCGCCTGTACCTATGTTGGGAGAACTATTCGTCTGATTTTGATGGTGACGGTTGTTTGGGACTTACATAGGAATAATTTCTATTTTCAGTGTTGGTTGTTGGGGATTTAAATGAAAAATTCCATCCTTTTGGTGTTGCTTTTCTGAAGGTTACCTCACCATGCCACCTATGTCACCCGAGGTCTTTGACAATCCACTTCAGTTGAAAGGACAGTATAATCACTTGTGAACAAATTTCCATTATGTTTCATAATGGGTTCTTTCTGAAAATGAATCCTATGAGATGTTTGTACTTTGCATACGATTGACTGGTTGCTTCGCTATCGGGGAAGTTAGTGTTTAGGCTGCAGTATGTCGAACATTTTCTATTAGCTACTAATACTCTCACCTCATTATGCGCTGTCTGGATGATGTTAGTGTAACTGGTACTTTTTAGCGTGCTTCAATGCTGTTGCCTGTCTGTTAGCTATGTTTATCCCAAATGTTAAAAATGAGATGAAAAGGAATCAAAGAAGAAATAAGTGATTGAGGAAGTTTGTGAGAACACATAGTTATCATCTATCAAATCTTGCATTAATAATTGCCTTTCTGCAAATTGCAGCTTCGGCCTAATTTTGCTGATGCTTGGTCAAACTTAGCTAGTGCTTACATGAGGAAAGGAAGGCTAACCGAGGCTGCTCAATGTTGTCGTCAAGCTCTTGCTTTAAATCCTCGTTTGGTATTTTTCTATTTGTGATTCTTGCAGTATGTTCTTGCTTTGTAGATTTTTTTCCCATCTGTTTTTACTTATGTCTGTTTTAGGTTGATGCTCATAGCAACCTTGGAAATCTGATGAAAGCTCAAGGATTAGTACAAGAGGTAAGATAGCAGTGACCATTCATTGATAACTTCATTCGGATCTTGGATCCACTTTGATGTAGATCTGTGATATTGTTATCACGGTTTTTGGTAGAACAGTAAGCTTCTAGGTTCTTCTACCAAGTTTCTTGTTTTCCATATTTTTATTTGTTTTATGGTAAAACATGCTATTCATGTATGCTGAGTTTATTGCTGTGGTTATACATATGAACACTGGACTGATGCGTATATTCCTTCCCGAAACATTTAATCATTCTCTTGAAACAAGATGTTGGCTCTCTGGGATTTTTTTTCCCCTCTTCATCATCATCATCATCTTCTTCTTCTCCTTTATGCACGTGCCTTTATTTATTGTGAAGCATATCAGCTCGTGATCTCAATTATTTTAGTTAATCATTCTTCAGTTCGAAAGATATCTATGTATCTATCTTTTCTTGGACAGGCATACAATTGTTATTTGGACGCGCTTGGCATACAACCCACTTTTGCAATTGCGTGGTCCAATCTTGCTGGTCTTTTTATGGAGGCTGGTGATCTTAACAGGGCCTTGCAGTACTACAAGGTAGGAATTGAGGATTATTTTAGTTGGAATACAATCTCTTTAGAACTTGGCTGGTGAAGTGATACTCATGTTTTGGTTCATGTTAGGACATGGTTGGTTGTATCATCTTGCGGGCCTTTCTTACTTTGTTTTTTGGTATTTACAGGAAGCTGTCAAGTTGAAGCCAAATTTCTCAGATGCGTACTTGAATTTGGGAAATGTTTACAAGGTTAGCTTTTGCATTTTCTTTCAAGGCTTTGATAGGTGTCAATGCAAGGACAAGAACCGGGAAGAGACAAGTCTTCTTTGTGTTTACAGGACTTGGGAATGCCACAGGAGGCAATTGTATGTTATCAGCGAGCACTTCAGTCACGACCAGACAATGCTATGGCTTTCGGTGAGTGTTTTATGGGGAGTGTTGTGGTGGTAAATAAGCCAGACATGTCATGTCATTCGAAATGGGGAATGTGTTTATATGTTTCACCGTTTTGATTTGTGTAATATGATACAGTGATCTGTATATTCTCTATTTAGCCAATATATGTAAAGCGTAAATGGAAAAACGAACATACTTTATTGTATATAGGTCTTTTTGGCTGCAAGCCTGCAACTACAAATAACCCTAACTTAATTATATATAATTTTAAATTTGTTTTAAAATCCTTATAGTAAGTTGCCTCATCTGATGGGTAAATAGTTATGGAGTTTTTGATATTGTAAAGCAACTACTGCAGGCAACTTGGCTAGTGTCTACTATGAGCAGAGCAACCTTGATATGGCAATACTTAACTACAAGAGAGCTATTGCTTGTGATGCTGGATTCCTGGAGGCATACAATAATTTGGTTCGGATTACATTTCTACATAAAGATCCATTGTTTGTTTTTCCTATTCTGTTTTTAAAGTACTTTTACTGCCAGGGTAATGCATTGAAAGATGCTGGAAGAGTAGAAGAAGCAATCCACTGCTACCGAGTTAGTTCTCTTTCAATCTATTAAAAATGTATGTTGTGTAACTGGCTCTTATCAATTACTGATTCTCATATTTTTGTTTATGAAGCAATGCCTATCTCTGCAACCTAGTCACCCCCAAGCACTTACCAATCTTGGGAATATATATATGGAGTGGTATGTTTAATATCATTGTGTCAGATTGTGCTAATTATTGTGTTTCTGGTTGTGAGCTTCTTTTGCCCACCCACTCCCCTTTCTGTTTTCTGTCAACTTCTTGATTATCACAAATTTCATTTAATTCTTTCAAGGAACATGATGAGTGCTGCAGCTCAATGCTACAAAGCGACACTATCTGTTACGACTGGGCTTTCTGCACCTTTTAATAATTTGGCCATCATATACAAACAACAGGTGTGGTGTTGTATTCATTCATCAGAATTGTTGGGCTGCAGTGTTGTTAAAAGAACTGAAAAGTAGTATTTTATACCTAGGATCTGTTGCTCGGTTTTAGTAAATTTCATTAATTGTTCACTCACTATTTGTTAACATGATTATAAAGAATGCTGCAAGTAATTTTGTTTGATTCAATTCCAGGGTAATTATGCAGACGCAATATCTTGCTACAATGAGGTTCTCAGAATTGATCCATTGGCAGTTGATGGCCTTGTAAATCGGGGCAACACTTTCAAAGAAATTGGAAGAGTTAATGAAGCCATTCAAGACTATCTACGTGCTATTGCCACCCGACCAACCATGGCCGAGGCTCATGCTAATTTGGCTTCAGCTTACAAGGATAGGTGCGTTTACATGTCTAAATGTGTGGATTATTAGAACTAGTTTTGGAGGATTAACAAATCTTATCAGCGAGTCAGTTTCGCTTTCAATGCCATGGTGTGGGTACTGCAGTGTTTCGGCGGAAGCAGCCATTAAAACAAAGCGATCATAATTTTGTGTTTTCTATTGATCAAGACTTAATTTTTGTTATTAGGAGATTTTAGAACTATATATGGTTGATTAATGTGTCACATCTTTACATACCTTTATTTGGGCTACATGCAGTGGTCATGTGGAAGCTGCCATCAAAAGCTATAAGCAAGCATTGGTATTGCGTCCAGATTTCCCAGAAGCAACTTGTAATCTTCTTCACACTTTACAGGTATTTCTAAAACTCATATTTCGGTTTTCCACTTTGTTGATAATCTAAGTACAGATTATGTTGACCAAAGAAGTTACCTGAAAACACCTACCTCTTCTACACAAATATTGGTCTCTGTATGGTTCCGTTAATTTTCAAAAAAATTTGGATTATATAAATATGCACAATTTATTAATTGTTCAGGTGAATGGTAATTTATTTGATGTGTGAACTTCTGCTTTGTTGCCAATTTGTATTAAAACTGATAATCGTTGTTCTACTCTGGGAAGCAAAGAAACTACCAAACTGGTATGCACTAGTATGATTGCTTGTGATATTTGATGTTTAGGACTCTAGAAGCATAAAAAGTATAAATAATTCTTAATGTTGAAGAAAACTGGGTTTGATCATAAAGGGGAATTTCTAAGGTACATAATGATGCCTTTTGTGCTTAATCTGAAGAAGAGCAGAAAAATACCAATCAGGAGGTATGATATTGGACAAAATTGCTCGAGCTCAAGTATTCTCTGTCCAGCTAAGCCTTTAATCAGATTTTCAGGTTAGTGGTTCAATTGGATGGAACTGAAGGAGGAATCTCAGTAAAGACTCGCACTTCAAATAATTTTATTCTAGTAGGCCTCATTTGCTTAATATGATTAGGTTGGAAAGTTATCTAACCTAGTCACATGTTTACTTTAAATGATGAAGGCCCATGATAAAATCCCCAAGCCTGCAGGAATTGGGATTATTGCTGGATAACTCATCCCACCCCATAGGTAGGATGAAATAATCCCTCTCTGATTAAAAATTGTAATATATTTTTAACTTGGAACATATTATTTTATCGTGTATTATAATTCAAATAAAAAATAATTTATGTGAATTCTTATTTAAGATAAGTTGGACAATACATAATAATCCATACAGTTGTTAATCAAAGTACACATTTGATAATTCTTTTAACTATAATATCACTGAAATAATCACATGAAGTTATACATTGAAAAAAAAGATAGTTAAATTCTTATCCAAAATCTCATCATATATTTAATCGAGTTAATCCCATCAAATAAAGTAAATGAACCCATAGTGTCTGAAAGTGAATTAAAATTCTTAGGATACAAAATAGAGTGCTAAATGAACTGATATCCCACTTAGTTATTACCACAGGTTGGGACCTACCTTGTGCTTCAGTGGTAGAAGCTTGTTAGGGCGATTGATTCGAGTTTGATCCCATTTGAGTGCATGTGTTCGCTCGCTGTACTAAAAATCTGGATTCTCAGGTCCAAGACGATCATTTTGGTTTTATGTGTTGATCAGGACACTGAGCTTGTTATACTCTACTGTTTGATGGCTTCTGTGTATTCTGCATTATACTTGGATTGTTATTGTGGCTTATGTTCCTACATATCAGGCAACTCTTGTGAATATTCCATTTAATTCTGGTTACATTAAAACAACTGTTGGATTTTCCTTGTTGGTGATCTTTTAACTTGTGATACATTGAATTCTCTTGCAATATGAGAACATTATAATTGTTTGGTTTTATTCATACGATTCTCAGTATTTAACTAGTTGGGTTTCTTAAATACGATTATCATGTTCAATGGCATTTACCTCAGTGTGTTTGCGACTGGGATGATCGGGAGAAGATGTTTGTTGAAGTGGAAGGGATACTTAGGCGACAGATTAAGGTTTGCTAAAAATGTCTTTCTGACGACCTAGAGTGCCCTTTCCTCACTGACTCAATTATATCCATGAGTTCTTCTTTATCAGTATCAGTATCAGTATCAGATACAAGTTACATTTGAGCCTACCTTTTATGTATTATAGATGTCCGTTATTCCAAGCGTGCAACCTTTCCATGCAATAGCGTATCCTCTTGACCCCATGCTTGCACTAGAGATCAGGTACGAGAATGTGCTATTTTCTTTCTTTGGGTTTATCCCAACCATAATGAAGTTTCTAATTATTTGCTTTGAAACGTGCAGTTGGAAATATGCTGCACACTGTTCAGTTGTAGCATCCCGTTATTCACTTCCCCCTTTTAACCATCCCCCTCCATTACCTATTAGGGGTGGGGGCAGGAATGCCCGTTTAAGAATCGGGTGAGTTTATTGAGGTTGTACATGATTGTCATTCAGAACGTGGGACCAAAATTAAGATATATGTTCATTGTGTTTCGTCTCTTTCAGATATGTGAGCAGTGACTTTGGTAACCACCCTTTATCACACCTCATGGGTTCAGTATTTGGCATGCATGACCGAGGAAATGTCGAGGTTAAATCTGTTATAAATATTTCATTTGGTTAAATTTTCTGGTTTTTATTCTTGTTGGTGATATGTTATTGTTGTTCTTGTAGGTTTTCTGCTATGCATTAAGTCCAAATGATGGTTCTGAGTGGAGACTGCGGATCCAATCAGAAGCAGAGCATTTTATTGACGTGTCAGCTATGGCGTCTGATATGATTGCAAGGATGATCAATGATGATCAGATACAGATTCTTGTCAACCTTAATGGGTACACTAAGGTATCAAATTATTGTTATGATTTTGATGATTTCTTTGGTTTGTTCATCATTTCATTTGCTCGGTTTCTGCTTTCTGCCACGTGTGGATTTTGTTTATAACAGAAATGGCTGTTCTTATTCTGCACTTGCAGGGGGCAAGAAATGAAATATTTGCTATGCAGCCTGCTCCCATTCAGGTTTCCTATATGGGATTTCCTGGGACCACAGGAGCGAGCTACATACATTATTTGGTAACTGATGAGGTATTTTTCATCTCCCTCTCCCTCAAACATTCCAGTAAGTGATTGTTCATGAAAAATTTCAGAAATGCACCAATAATTTCCACTAATTAAAAAACAAAAACCGTCAAATCACCAATCAGTATTTATCATCTCCACACATTCCTTTATTCACCCACTCACATATTTTTAACCACCAATGACATCTAATCATTATTTTACTTATTCTATATCAAATCAATTATCATCATTGCATTTTCATCTCATATCCACTCTCACTCTCAAAGTTCATTCTTTTACTTACAATAACTTTTTCATCAGTATCCTCTAGCAGGAAAATAGAAAAAGAAAATCCCAACATGGAAGGATATTCATTCGCAATCTTATGCCGCTTCCATTTAACAGTTTCTCCTATTTCATTTGCAGTTTGTCTCACCTATGTGTTACTCTCACATATATTCTGAGAAGATCGTCCATCTACCTCATTGCTATTTTGTGAATGATTATAAACAGGTAAACATTGAGAATTTCATTTGTTTGTTTATTGCACCTGGATTATTATTTTATGCTAACTGTCACCCTATGTTGCATCTCTCGAAGAAAAATCTTGATGTACTGGATCCGAACTGCCAACCAAAGCGGTCAGACTATGGACTGCCCGAGGACAAATTTATATTTGCTTGTTTCAATCAACTTTACAAGATGGACCCGGAGATTTTCACTACCTGGTAAATGTGGTAGAGTTATAATAGTGTAACTGGTATTTTGCTATTCCTGTAATGCTTAGGAAAACTGTCTTCAATATGTGCAGGTGCAATATTCTTAAACGTGTCCCCAATAGTGCACTCTGGCTTCTTAAATTTCCAGCCGCAGGCGAGACGAGGCTTCGTGCCCGTATGTTGTCCATTTGTGTCTAGCATTACGTAATATATTTTTTCATTGAAAAGTGATACTTATTTGTCAGATATTACCTAGTAAATGTGTTATTTTTGTCCAGGTGCTGCTGCCCAGGGTGTGCAATCAGACCAAATAATTCTCACAGATGTTGCGATGAAGCAGGAGCACATCAGACGCAGTGCATTAGCAGACCTATTTCTTGATACGTATGTATTGCCAGAGCTTCTTCATACAAGCATAGCATAAACCGTTTGTATTTGATGAACATTCTTAAATTTTTTTTCCTGAATAGGCCACTTTGCAATGCTCATACTACTGGGACGGACATTCTCTGGGCGGGTCTACCAATGGTTACTCTTCCTCTTGAGAAGATGGCTACCAGAGTTGCTGGTTCACTGTGTTTGGCTACAGGAGTTGGGGAACAGATGATCGTGAGTAGGTAAGTGTTTCAACTTTTCGCGAGCTTAGGAAAGGTGCTTAGGCGGCGATTGGATATCGTTTCATTCCCATTCATTTGGTTTGACTAGAGAATAGTGATTTTCTTTTTAGGGAGGTGAAAGTTTTTTGGTGAGATAGTGATTGGATATAATTGTATGTTTTGGGTAAGTGATTGGATATAAAATTATTTGGTAAAAAATTTTCAAATGGGCCCACAGAAAAGGTGTTTGTGTGTGTGAGAAGTTAATGGTAGTGGAGAGGAGAGAGGGGAAATAGAAGAGAGAGAAATGAGGGGAAATTTTTTTTTTGGGGGGAAATGGAATTGTATTTTCTGTTAGTGGGGAAAAAAATTATGGGCATAACCAATCACTTGTTTGCCATTTTTTTTCCGCTAGTTGAGGTTTTTTTTTTAATTTTTGATAGCCAATCGCCGCCTTAGCATGTATCCTCTTAGCACTTTTTATTGCCATGCAGTTTATTGCATATCCCCCATAAATGTTTGTTTTTCGTGTGCCTGTGCTTAGATGTGGATTTTTATTTTGATTTTAAATTTTATTTTTGGGGCTTTTTATTTTTTTTGTTTCAAAATCAGAATGTTTAGGGTGCGATTTGATACCGTTTAGTTTTGGAAATTTTGAAAATGAGAGAATATTGATGAATTTTTTGTTTTTATTTTTGAAAGAAGAATGCAATTTTTTGAGTGTGGATGGATGAGATGGAAATATAATGATTTTTAATATAAAATAGTAAAATAATAGTTAGAGTTATGTTAGTGTAAGAATAGTTAAATTTATGGGAAAATGTGTATCAATAATTAGTGGTGGGATACCATTTCATAAGATTTCCCCCCTAATTGATTATCTTCCAAATTATTAGTTAGCACTATCCCTTTTAGATAGTTGCACGCCCACTTGACACTCAGTTATTGTTATCGTCTTTGGCTGTCGTAGCATGAAAGAGTATGAGGAGAAGGCAGTTTCTTTGGCGCTGAATCGTCCAAAGCTCCAAGATCTTACCAACAAGTTGAAGGCTGCACGTTTAACTTGCCCTCTATTCGACACAACACGCTGGGTACACGCTGAGTTTACTTTTTGCTGGCCTTTTTTTTTTATGCAAAGTTGCTTACATATATGTTAATTGATCAACTTTTCAGGTGAGAAATTTGGAGCGTGCTTATTTCAAGATGTGGAATTTGTACTGTTCCGGTCAACACCCTCAGCCCTTTAAAGTTTCTGAGAATGACTTGGAATTTCCATATGATCGGTAGATGTATAGGAAAAAGGAATTGGGATTTTGTAGATATAAACTAGAAGAGATTTGAGGGAGGATGCATAATTTGAAGCTCCGACAGTGTCTCCATTGACTTTCATGTATCAGTTACTATGTACTTTCAAGTGTTGTTGTATCGCTGCATTTCAATGATAGATAAAATGGTTTGCCATGTTGGATCTTGTGTTTCTTGGTAAGTAGGTGTGGAAGGGTTTTTTGTAGTTTGTGTTTTCTTATGGTTTTCGAGTTTTCTAAGGTTATATATATATTTTTTTCTTAGGATTTTTAGTTTCTTTTTAGGTGGTTATTAAATTTTTTTTTTGGGGGGTGGGGGTGGTTCTATTCTTTTGGTGTTATTTATTTATTTAATTCTATTTTTAGAGTACCTGCCTAACGGTTAGGTTGACATGTCACATGAGTGTATGTGTATCTTGTTAAATACCTAGCTGACATTGTTTTCTCTAACTTAGTATCTAAGGCAGAAATTGGGATATGCTGAGTAGTCACTGCATGCTTAACTGCCCAGTAACCAATGCCTAGGTGAAGCACTATTTTTTTTTACTTGCTAGCTGCCATTTATGATTTTAGTGAGCATTGGCATTTATTGAGGTGGGTCAACTCCAAGAGTAATAAAGTCAATAATGTTTCTCCCTTGACCACCTAAAGGTGCAAATATCGAATCAAATTTGATATGAACTTTCGGTTTAAAAATTGCATTTATGATACAAAAACAATTTATTTAAATTTTAAGCAATGTAAAAATAATAATAAAATAATTCTTAAGATACGATTTCATTTACTATTTATTTTTTGACGCATCTTGAATCTCGAATTATATTTCGTTGCGATCCACTTTTGAATCTTTGAAAGGTGTGCTTCTCGAGTAAGTTTGCCTACGGTAAAGTTGTGTTTATTCTGAAAAGAAAAACGACTTGGCTGGAAGTCCAAACAATTGATTTGGAGTAGAGATTTTCAACTGCTGGAAAAGTGGGCCGAAGAACATGGTTTGCTTTTGAAGTGGTGGTGACCTTTTATATAGCACTGCTCAGTTATTGTGTAGTTTCATATCAGAATCCTAATAAAACCAAAGTTCCAAAGATTTGATTCTACTTGGTAACGAAGTAGTTTAATTACTAATTAATAAATTATAACTATTTAATTCATTGTATAGTTAAAATTGCAGAATGTCAAATATTATTGAAATTAATTTATACTAAGTATATACTAGCTAAAATATAAGCAAAAATGTCTTATATATTGTATTTATTGGTTAATTTTTCTTTTGACATCTAATGAGCTAAAATATAACAATTCTTTTGTCTCACGTGGCTTTCATATCAAACGATACTCTTATGTATACAAACTTTTGTTTGCTTGAGAACTCGTGATTCATAACACTCTCTTTTGGATAACTTTTTCGTGAACTAGTTAAAAAAAGTCAATATGACAAAATTTTAAAATTATTTATAGTACAGCTTGTTCTGATCATATACTATCACTTTATGATGTTGCTATGAAAATTAAGTTTGAAAAAAACTTAGTAATGTGAAAGCGTAAAGTTGCTTCCCGTCAAATCAATCATTCTCATGAGGGTATCTATGCGCTATCTCATTAAAATCTTGTGAAGAGAACTCCGTGGGAAAAAATTTGATCGAAGGAATAAGATTACAACTATTTCATCTTATTTTAAATCTTAAATTTCTCATGTAGTTCTCACCATAACATGAATATGCTGATTTCAGATCTTGAAGAATTGTATCGATTTCTCATGTATTCCTTAACATACCATGGATATATTTGGTTAAAACCTTATTAGGAAAAATCTAGTGGGAAAATATCCAAAACGAAGGGAGAAAAGTACATTATTCATGTTAATATGCCATCGAAGTTATCTCGTTAAAACCCTACGAGGAAAACTCAATGGGCCAAAACCTTAGTCAAGGGAAAAAAGTGTAACACATATTTTATATAAGTATGCTTCTAGAATCTTAAAATATTTTAGAGATTTGTACGAGTACCCTTTAGATTAGTTGTACTCTTCATATATCAAATGTATTTACAATAGCTCATACATACAATCAGACTCATATTATCATTTCATTTAAATACACGTCAAAATCTCTTATGAATATTTTATATTAGTTGTGATCGGGTTGCCTCGTTAAAAGCGTTGTAAGTCCCAGTTTCATTCTTCATCACGCCCATATATTAATACTTTCATTGAAAGGGCGTATATATCAACATCGATATTTCTTCAATGGATTTCAATATTCTCATTAACAATTATCTTTGGTAGCACTACTCTTTTATAATATGTCAACACATTTCAATTTAATTTTCTTGCTCCATAACGACGTAACTTATCAAGATATCTTATTATTAATAATCTTTTAGGATTTATACATTATAGCTATGTATATATACTCTTTTGGAGTATATGCCTCCCTTATCATTCATTTGATGCATATATTCGGGAAATAATATCAACGATTCCAGCATTATTTATGCATTGATTCATCTATAGTCGGCGTATAATCATTAACAATCATTATAGTGTCTTTGAACTCAAGGTTCATTCTTCGATTGTTAGGATATAACATTTATTATGATTACCATCTATTAATACTCACCCTCGTATTAAGAAAGGTCTAAGAACCATACTCATGCAACTGGTATGACATCAATTATATATATTCACTCTCAACATTCAATTACAATGTGGGAGTTCATATATTTCGCATTTTGTTCTCGATATTGACAATTAATTGAAGGACTTTGAATAACTTTCTAATTGATATCCCATTTGTATGCGCATACTAATCATTCATTAATCTATTCAACATATTGGGATATATATCACTAACATTGTCATTTAATTCGGAAAATGTGCGCATATTATGAGTAATTTATCTTGTAAACTTCTGGTTACGAGTAAAATGCACAAGTGAATATCTAGTGGATCCATAATATCTTATAGTTCACATGGAGGTGAGAGCAAGGCCATATATATCTCGCCCCTATTCATTCCGAAAACGTTAGTATTCATTCATTCAATCGTCTAGTAATGATTTTATTTAATCGAGAACAATCATTTGAAGACTTTCAATTCTTCAATTGAAATATCAATTTCAACATTACGGAAATTGAAATGATAAGTTCGGTTATATAAACTGATATTATTGAACTTCTGGTTTATAAAAAAATTATATCAGTTACAACAACTTATTGTGCTTGACATGATGTATTTATATTACCATGAAGACATTTTACTGACATGACACATCATTTGTTCTGTCATTATTGCACACCATTGTTCATACACACCATTCAAACATGTCATTAAGGTTCGTACACCTTGTGGCACTGTTCAATTACGGTGGTGTATCTCATAAGCTTTATGCCATTTTATAATTAAATTATCGTGATAATTACAAAATTCACAATAATAAAGATCTGAATATCTTACTAGATTTAGTACTCTGAATTTTTCACAAATGTAAATTGTTGATTGAATCTGAGCCATACATTTGACGATAGAATAAGGTAATCTCCACATGAAGATCTCGACCATTCCATAGTTTCTCTTAAATCTTGACCATATAATTGTTACCTACAATCATAACTTTTGTCACCAACTATTATATAAATATTAAATAACATTATGAAGTACAATCCACAACTCAATTATTTTTTTAGCATATAATTAGTATTATTCTACTTGTCATTTCACCAAGTGGCTTCAAAATCTAGATTTGCTTCTTACTCTCGTGAAGGAGACATGTACTTATGTCATGTTTATCTTGAAATTACTCAAGACCCAATAATTGGTATAAACCAATTGAATGACAAATTGTGGTCTCGAGTGATGGGAAGTTATAATACCCCCAAACCAAACAACAGAATGCAGGACAGCGGTAATAGATCGTTGGAGTGTCGTGTGAAGGTTATCATCAAAGTCAAGATTTCGTTTTTGCATCCATCAGATTTAAAAGCTTAAACCAAGTGATGCGTCCGATCAAGACATTGTAAGTAGTTAATATCGTTACATTAATGATATTATATTTATGTTAATTAACGATTGTCATTAATAATTTATGCAGTTGAATCAAGCCACTGTATTACTCATGCAAGATAAGGACTACACGAAGGTTTCAAGTTTGATCATGTATGTCCCTTGCTGAAGGATTTGGAGATATTTGCACCAACTGATTACGAATATTCATCACAATTATATATACAATCTCCATCTTGGACGGATTCTGCTGCTGATGAAGATGTTACTCCTATACGCAAAGCTTCAAAGAGTTCACTTAAGCGGGGATTCCTTGTGAAGCGCTAATTTATTTATTTTCGTTTGTCAATTAAAGATTTATTTAGAGTATGATTGGTCGCGTAGGGGATTCGGTCCTTTAATTTTTTTTTGATGCCAATTGGTCGTGTAGGGGACTCGAATGACTCATATTTAGCTGTTGTTGATACGATAGGGATAAAACTCAACAACTTCGGATTTATTAACAAATAAATTCACCAATCTTTAACAAAGTTATGACCTTAAGATGAAAAGGTTGGAGTTGGCAGAATAACAAGAAGAAATAAGGTTCTATTGAAAGGTTTGGATTATATTTCCGACCGAAGAATGGCAAAGATTCTTCCAGTGTCTCTTCCCTTTTTCTTTTAACCCAAACACGAAGTAATGTATTAGGATCTGAGCCCAAAGGGGTAAATGATATTGGGCCTTTGAGACACCATAAAAATTCTTTGCATAATTTTCCCTCAACATCATCTAATTTCCAAAAAGACAAACGGAAAAGAGAAAAATCTCTTTTACCTCCTAACTATGGTCATTTTGACACTTTGCCTCCTAAACTTTTTTTTCGTACAAATTACCTTCTAAACTGTACGAATCTTGCACTTAAACTCCTGAACTCCCATTTTTTGTGGGAATTCTAGTCGAACCTCACTCGTGTGACATGCACGCTAACATATAAGGGATAAAATTGACTTTCCATCTCCTCCTCATGACTCCCGGTCAAAATAATGGCACATGATCACTACGTAGGTTCCAACTCCTACGTGTATACATATGTTAATGTGAACATTATTTTAACAGGTCACACGAGTGCTCACGTGCCATTGTTTTGAGCAGGAGTCATAAGTAAGAGATGTAAAGTCAATTTTACCCCTTATATGTAAGCGTGCATGTCACACGAGTGAGATCCGACCAAAATTTCCACCAAAAATGGGAGTTCAGGAGGTTAAGTGCAAAATTCATACAGTTTAAAAAGTAATTTGCACGAAAAAAAAATTTAAGAGGCAAAGTGTCAAATAGTCATAGTTAAAGAGGTAAAAAAGATTTTTCTCAAAGGAAAATCCCTCATAATTCTGGAAAATCACAGCCAATTTTCCCTCTTAAATACTGAAAAACTTTTAATTTTGGGACAAATTTTTTTTGCCACCCAGTGTATGCAGTTTTTTACAAATTGACCCCCAAAATATTTTTTGTTCCACTTTGCCCCCTGATATACAATAATTTTCGACATGCCCCCCTAACTTTATTTCCAACGGAATATTCCTTCTAAATTTCATCAACCCTAAACTTTATTTCCAATAGAATATTCCTTCTAGATTCCATCGACGAGCAGTTGGGGGGTAAAGTGCAAGAATCTTATAGTTTAGAGGGTAAAGTGCAAAAAATCTTAAAGTTTCGGGGGTAAAGTGCAAAAATTTTATAATTTGAATAATTAATTAAAATAATATTAACATTGAGTTTTTATATAAAAGTATTATTTTTATTAAAGAATATATATATATATATATATATATATATACACATACATACAAATATACGAAAGTATTTAAAAAATTAACAAATAATGACATATATTTATTTATTACTTAGCACTTGGTGCAATTTTATTTTTGTTATTGTTTTTGTCGCAACAAGAGACAATAATCTTATTGGTGGTTATTTGGGTAGGAATTGGCAATGAAGAGAAGAAAGTTTGGGCTGGAAACCCTAATTTATTTTAGGGTTAATATATTGTGTTTTTGTAAAAAAAAATAAAAAATAGATTTATCTATTACTCAATCATGATTTACAATTTACCCCTGTTGTTTAGTTAACAAGTTAAGTCTAATATTTTCAGCATTTTTTCTTCAATAATTTGGATCATACCAAGAAAAGTCTCAAATTTTAAATTTTATCTTAATATTTTGAATTAATAGAGAAACAAATTTGATACCTTGAAGAACATGATTATCCTCTCTGTAAGGCACATTAGCATGGTGTAAATAGTCGTTCGAGCCTGTCACCGCGACCCCCTTCTAGTGGATGAAATAAAAATAAATAAATTGAAATTTATTAATTTATATTTGAATAAAAAAATTTGAAATTTGCTACTCTAGTCAACTAAGATGGGTAGTAGAATAATTACTCGCTTATTATATTTGTTCTATCAACATCAGATTATTAGTTTAGAGATTACATAAAGAGGGTGGGTGATACGACACTAAAAATTCGTACGTAATATATGTAGGTATTTATGGAAAGTGACCTCGTCTCTTGGAAGGAGCATTCCTTCTGGGAGGTGAGCGTGCTGGTTTGTAGAGTAGCGACCTGGAGTATGAGGATGAGTTCTCATATAGGGTCGTGACCTCTTATACTTTTATGTGTTGGGTGCTAGCTGTTAAACTCAGTCATGGGCTTTATAAATATCAGGACCGAATGGGCTCATATGGATGGTCTTATGGGGTCCCGGCGGACTGTATGGAAAGAATCATAGGCCCAGGCTTATTCTGGTAATTTAAGAGAGAGATCTATTATTTATGAGAACTTAGCATACAGGAGAAATCCTAATTCTAAGTCGATCATGGTATTTATGGAATTGTGGTGGGAGAGGGAAACCCTGGCTTGGGGAACACTTCTCTTGTCTCTATAAAAGGGGTGCATACCTCTCTTTATTTTTAAATTATTTTATGACGGATTGATCTCTCAAATTATCTCTCACATTATCTGACTTAAGCATCGGAAGACCTTCGCTGGGGCCGCCCTCCGCCTTGGCTGAAGGTGTGTTTTGCAGGATCGGCTAGGTCACCAGGAGGATTTTTGGAGACTTATCAGGTCGCTGTGACGTATCTGGAAGTTGTTTCAGGTCGCTGATCTCAGATTTGAGGTTAGTGCCCCCTATTCTTGTAACCAATCGTGGTTTTATCAAGTGGAGCCATCTGTGGGAAAGAGGGACATCGAGTCCTTGAGTAAAAGACGTGAGAAGTTTTGCAAGCGCAGTATAAAGGATAAAATTCAACCTAGAACCCTGGGTTTTGGTCCTGGGTCGAGCAGATCGAAGAAGAAAAATAAGATGGCGGAAATCAATAAATGAGAACAGACAAAGGATGGACAAACACGGTCCAATGAAGAACCAGTGGTTCAGAATTTAGGTGGCACACCGCTACCCTCCCCAAGACAACACAACGGAAAAGAGCTAGAAGGAGACTTGGAGGCGAGGACACCGGAGGTTGTGTCGCAGAAAGTGGTTTATATAGGGACGAAAGAATGGAAAGATCTACCTAAGATAAGCCCTGTCAGATCAAAAAGGGATTCTTAGAAGGGCTTATGGAATTTGTGCATCTGGAAAAACAGGAAGAGCTAAATAGATATCTATCAGGCGAGCTGGATACTCCAAAGGTGAAGGCTGATGGATCGAACGACGGGAAAAGGGAAAAGTCAATAACAAGAAATACAAAACAAATTGGAGAGTCTCTGTCTTGGAGATCTTCCCATGGGAGGAAGAGCGGGGGAAAGCGAAAACAGGTAAATTCTTCCAGCTCTACCTCGTCCACGGAGTCTCGTACCCACAGGTATAAGTAAAAGAAGGCGAAGAAGGTGAAGATAGGGCGTAAATACTATAAACGTCGAGGTCGGCGGCATAATAAATCTACCAGTGAGAGTGGGACACAAACCTCGAGTACGGATGGTGAATCTCAAGATAAGTCGCGCAAGAGTCGGAGTGAGTACCATGAAGGGAATGACGAGAATGAGGTAGGATCGTGGAATAAGGCGTTTAGAGATATGCAGAAGGCCTTATTAAACTTGCAGAAATGGGTGGAAGGAGAAAAGCTCAATGAAGATAAGGGACATCCTTTTTCGGATGATATGTTGCGAGTTGCGATGCCCAAGGGGTATAAGGCATTGGAATTTCAATATCGCGGGATGGCGGACCTAGTGGAGCATTTGAAGCTCTTCGAAAATGAGAGGATGTTACATGGATATACGGATGTTGTGGCTTGTCGAGCCTTTGTGTCTACCATGAGGGGAATCGCGCAGAGCTAGTTCTATCAACTGCCGCAAGGAAAATTACCAGCTTTCAGGTGCTGCGAGCTGCTTTCTTGAAACAGTTTTCTAGTGTGACGCAGAATGCGAAGACTGCATAGTCGCTCTTTACTATGGTGCAGCGACCTGGCGAAACATTGAAGCAATACGTTAACAGGTTTACGAGTGCCACACTGGAAGTACCCACCGCTACAGACGAGATGAAGGCGGGAGCTCTACATCAAGGATTGAGAAGAGAGGGCTTACGCAAGTCGTTGGTGAAGAAGGAGGCATGAACATATGATGAGGTCCTGGAAAGATGCCATAAATACATACAAGTGGAGGAAGCTGAGGAGAAAAATCGTGTGCGATTTAATAGGGAGGTCGCGGATACAGGGGGTAGTATTTCAAGGAGGGAGGTAAGAAGAGAACCCAGAAGGATAGTGCGCGGGCTCCTAACCCCGAGTCCAGTGGTGAGGGAAAAGTCAGAGATAGATATGCGAAATTGGAGGAACGAGGATTTTACACCAATGGCTTATCCGCGCGCTAAGGTGTTTACTATCATGGAGCGCTTGATACCTAATGACATCACGTGGCCAGAAAATCGCACGCCACTCCCTACTAATCCCAAATCTGATTTCTTTTGTTTGTTTCACAACAATTATGGGCATTCCACGGAGAGGTGTAGGCATCTTAAAGAGGAAATCGAGAGGCTCATAAAAGTTGGGCACCTAAAAGATGTCATTTACAAGGACAGAGAGCCAAGGAAACCGAGGCAACCATTGCCTCCACCACCACGAGGGACCCGCCTCAGGATCAGGTCGCGAGGCAGCCACAACAAGGAAATCAGGGACATAATGGCCCGAGAAGAAATAAAGGGAGAATAAATATGATTTCGGGCGGACCAACAGATGGCGATACCAATAGTGCACGGAAGAAGCATGTAAAGTCAGCTCACCCGGGAACGTGGGAGGTCGCCAGTGTAAGTCGACGACCGCAGATGTCGGAACCAATCATTTCTTTTGGTCCTAATGAGTGACGCGGGCTGCAGGAGGATTATAATGACGCTTTGGTAATTGAAGCTGAGGTGGCGGGGTACGAGGTCGAAAGAATCTTTGTAGACAATGGGAGCTCGGTCAATATAATATACAAAGTTTATCTCGAGCAAATGAAGTTGGAGACCAAGGTGCGACCTGTGAATACGCCCATATACGCGTTTAATGGAGCACAAGTGATTACTGAAGGAGAGCTAACGCTGGCAGTGGTATTGGGGAAGGATGAGTTGCAGGTAAGGAGAAACTTGAAGTTTTTGATAGTCCGGGGGAGGTCAGCATATAACGCAATATTAGATCGACCTGCCCTCAACGCATTACAGGCAGTGACATCAACTTATCACATGAGTATCAAGTATCCGGTGGGAGATAGAGTGGGGGAAGTTGTTTCAGAACAACAGGCCGCAAGGTCGGTTACCAAATGACAGTCAGGAAAGGGTTGAGTGAGAACAAGCGCGAAAGGGATGACGATCTACCAGAAGGGGTACTTAGTGCGAAAAAGGTGAAAGAACAGGAGAATTTTGTTCGACCACATGAGGAGTTGATGGAAATTTCATTAGAAGAAGGTCGCCCAGAATATACTACGCGGATCGGGACCTTGATGGCAGAGACATTGAAAGAAGAGCTGGTAAAGTTGTTGAAGGAATTTTGGGACGTCTTCGCTTTTGGGCATGGAGAACTAACAGGAGTATCTCCGGAGGTCGCGCAACATCATTTGAATGCGGACCCGGAGGCGAGGTCGGTTAAACAAAAAAGAAGATATTTTGGGCCTGAATTGGACAAGGTAATTGAAGAGGAGGTGCAGAAATTGCTAAAGGCGGGCCATATTTGAGAAATTTAATTTCCTGAGTACTTATCTAATGTTGTGATGGTGCCAAAACCGAGACAGAAGTGGAGGATGTGTGTAGATTTCTGCGATTTGAATAAAGCCTATCCAAATGATCATTATCCTTTGCCGCGAATTGAAAAGTTGGTGGATTCAACCTCAGGGTGCGAGCTGCTGAGTATGATGGATGCTTCGCAGGGGTATCACCAAATACCTCTTGCAAAGGAGGATCAGCCCAAGGTGAGCTTTGTTACTTCTACGAGGACATATTATTTTGTGTACATGCCCTTTGGCCTGAAAAATGCAGGAGCAACCTATCAGAGATTGGTGGATCGAATGTTCAAGGACCTGTTGGGGTCCACTATGGAGGTTTAAATCGATGATATGTTGGTGAAGAGCAAGAAAGCAGAATCCCACGTGGAGGACTTGAGAAAAACATTTCTTATACTGAGGTAATATGGGATGAAGCTTAACCCGAAGAAGTGCGCATTTGGTGTGCGATCTGGAAAATTTTTGGGATATATGGTGACGGAGAGGGGTATTGAGGTTAATCTGGAGAAAGTACGCGACGTACAGGTGCTTACAGGTCGCATTGCAGGTCTTAACCATTTTATTTCCAGGTCGGCAGAGAGGGGTGTCCCCTTTTTCAGGGCACTCCAAAAAGGGTCCAAGTTCGAATGGACAAAAGAGGCAGCGAATGCGTTTGAGGAATTGAAAAAATACTTGGCTGAAATACCATTATTGACTAAGCCAATGCCTGGAGAAGACCTGATCTTATACATATCGGTCGGGGAGGTCGCGGTAAGTTCGGTGCTAATCAGAGAGGATGCAGGTACACAAAAACCTATCTATTATATCAGCAAGATGCTGCGAGAGGCTGAGCTGAATTATTCTGAGCTGGAGAAAGGGGGTTTTGCGCTAATTTATACAGCAAGTAAACTACGACCATACTTCTTGAGCCACAGGGTGAGAGTACGTACCAATTTAGCTCTCAAGCAGATCCTGGGTAATCCAAATGTGTCTGGAAGGTTGGTGGAGTGGGCTGTGGAGTTAAGTGAGTACGATGTAGTGTATGAACCTAGGGTAGCCATCAAAGCGCAAGTATTGGCATATTTTTTGCAGGAGATGGTACGTCCATATGAGGCAAGTGATGAGGTAAAGCCATGGGTATTGCATACTGATGGATCAACTATGGTGTCAGGAGCAGGGCTAGGGGTCATGTTAACCAGCCCAGAGGGAGAAAATTTAGAGTTCGCAATTAAGCTAGGATACAAAGCATCTAACAATGAGGCTGAGTATGAGGCTGTGTTGTAGGGTGTGAAAATGGCGAGCGATCTGGGAGCAAGAAAGGTGATTTGTACTTTTTTGTACGCATTTTTGTTACCTTTTTGTGTGGCGTTTGCATGTGTTTTGCTTGTATTTATTGGTATTAGGAGTCGTTTTGGCCTATTTTGTTAGTTTTAGGTTTTGTAGTGTTTTCTTTGTTTTTAGTAGTTTTTCTTATATTTTCTTAGTTTTTTTTATTAGTTTTTGTTTTGAAGGTCAACTTTGGTCAAAGGGGGCCCACGACGAGGTCGGAAGATGATTCAAACCCGAGAAACTCATTGCCAATCCACAACATATCTTTGGTGTGAGGATCGACCTGAAATGACGAGAAATGTGGTCATTTTCATTGTCACCTCATGTATTCGCTCGGTGGATGTCTCAGTTGTCACCTCAAGTGGAGACAGTTCGACGTGGCCTCGCTTGTGGCAGGTTTTGGTGGAGAGCCCATAAATCTTGGAGGAAAATTCCAAATGACACAAATCAAATGCCAAATGAAAGCCAAGAAGAAGGGATAGATTTAATATGAAGACATCAATGGCTGATTCCGTGTTCTTGTCAGTCGATCGACTACTCGACAGAAAGTTTGGGGCGTTTGAACAAGGATGTGTGATTTTGAAGGAAAAAAATACCATTTTGCCCCTTATCTACCCAGATATGATTCCCACCCATTATTCATAAAAACAAAAAACCCTTCCTTGTTGGAATTTGGGGCTTGCTCCATTTCCTTCAAGCCTTTACTTTTCCATTGCTCAAAAATCCCTAGTTTAATGTAGCTTAGTATTTAATCTAGCTTAGTTAGTTAGTTGTTTCTAGTTAGTAGTTAGGTTTAGTTGTTCTCAAGCAAGTGTTGGAGTGGGTGACACCTCCTTCATTTGTGGTGTTTGTAGTTTGAAGACTTGAAGCTTTTGATTTGGAATGAAATTGGTAGTTTCATTTCCCTTACTTTTATGCTTTGTTATTGATTGATTGTTATTGATGTTGTGTTGGTTTTTAGATTTAGTTTATGTTGTTTTTCTTGCCTTGTTCTTCAACTTCTCATTTCTAAATTTTAGTTTGTTCATGTTCTTGCAAAAACTCCATTAATGCTCTTTTCAAGCTTTTTACCTCTTTTAGTTAGACAAACTTTTAGCTCTTGAAAGATGTATGAGTTTTTCTTCTTTGGTAATTTGTCTTGTTCAACTTAAAAGCCTTTGACTTTCTCAAATTCAAATGATTTGATTTTCCTTCCATGAACTCTCTTTTAATTGTGAGCTTAAATTGATGCAATTTGTTTAGTAATTACGGGTTTAGGGTTTAGGTTCGTTTAGAACCATTAGTCGGAGTTCGTCGAGAATTGGGATTGACGACCTCAATACTTAATCGACAATTTGGGATCGACAACCCCGAATTGTAGATTAAGTGCTCGGCAAAAACCGATTAATCGTGGAGATGAGTCGAACACCCTAAACCCTCGTTCTCTTTATTTTAATTAAAGTCCCCTTCTAAATTCAAGCTTTAGCATAAAACTCAAACCAACCCAATGACTTAATGCTTTCCTAGTGTAGATTAGTATAATTAAGCTTGACAAGAGAGTAACTAAAACCACCTAACGCCGATTATATCTATCCTCGAGAGACACGACTCGGGAAATGCTTACCGCTCTACAATCGACTTCGTACTATTGCGGAGAAGATTTCTTAGAGTGCTAAGAATTCTTCGATCAAATTTTGGCGCTGTTGCCGGGGATAGATTAAGGCAAAAGGTGTTTTTAATTATTTCTCTTGTTGTCTTAATTGGTTAGTTATTTTAAAATTTTGTTTTACTTTCGATGCTCGTAATCCTTTGTTGAGTGTTGTGTTTGCAAGGTACTCATTCGGGGAGCCCGATGTCGCCCACCTACACTCACGACGATCAAAGGATGTCTCCGCCGCTCGTTTGATCCGGCCGAGGATGGCAAACTACCGAGCGAGTTTGTCATACGAGGACCCTAATATCCAAACTCCCACATATCCAAACCTTTATATCAAAACTCCCGAATATCCAAACCCGTACACCACTCCCCTAAGCTATCGGGTCCCCTCGACTTACGATGACCCGTACGCTTCGATTGGTGAAGAATGGGCTCCCTCTTTTAATTATTCCGGCCCAAGCCCTTCTTATTCTCCACCAATTTTGTATCCTCATAACCCGAGCATGGATCCGTATGCACCGACTCGAGGTCTTTATGATCCGAATTTTGATGATCCATATGCTCAACTCGCCCCGCCTTCTTCTTACCCGAGTTTTGACTCGTATGCTCCCCAAATTAATGATTCATATTCTTGGAGGTACGAGTTTTACGACCTACCCACCTCGAGTTCGTATACTCCGAATGACGACCCGTACGCCTCACTTTCTCAAGATTTGTCTATGCCCCAACTCCCGGACTTTGAGCCTCTCTCATCCGAGCTCGTGGAGGTAATTCGACAATTGGATGAATGCCTTGCTCGCATGGAGACTCAAGTAGAGCAAATTGCCAACGAAGTGAACGAGCTTAAGAGACCGTGTCTTGAGGAGATGCCCATGTTTGATGTGGTGGTTCCCACGGTCGTTGGCGGCAATTCAAGTTTTGACGGTCTTTTGAAAGAGGTGTGCACGGAGGTGGAGATAGAGGGTGAGGAGATTGGGTCGGAGATTAGCGTTAACCCTATCGTGTTTTGTGAAGATGTTGAAGTGGAAAGTGAGGGGGAGTCGCCTTTGGGGATTCCAACGGCACTTGGAATGTCGAATTCACTCGCTCTTGGTGAGAATGATGGGGTTGTGCCGTTTTTGGAGGATGTGGAGTTGATCGAGCCTCTTTTACCACCACCCGATGCCGTTTCTTTACTTGATCAAGAGGTGGTGGAAGAGGTAGTGGGGGAGAGAGTGGAGGTTACGGTCGGGGAGACGAAGGAGTACGTCGACCCATTTTGGGATAATCACGTTTGGGTGGTCGACTACTCCCTCTTCCGACCCCCGAAGAAAGCCCGCTCTTTTATTGGTTTTACATTCCGGCTTGCCCGACATGCCCGCCTTGGTGATTTTTATCACCCGGTGTGTCTACTCGAGAACACCAAGGTGTAGCACGATCGCCATCTCTTCTTGGATCCCGGATAGCGTCTTTGTATAACCGTCGAGCTATAGACGTTAAAGTAGCGCTTATTGGGAGGCAACCCAATTTGTAAAAAAAAAAAAAGAAAAAGAAAAAGAAAATAAAAAAAAATAGAAAATTAAAAAAAACAAAAAACTTTTTATTCGTATTTTGTTTTTGCAACCCCCTATTTGGTTTGTTTCTTGTAGGTTGCTTGCCTCAACTCCCGGAGAGGACTTATGCACGACCACGTCACCACAAGCTCGGAGATAGGGGCGTTTCCTTTTCCCTTACACTTTTTACCGCATTTTTCTAGCTTAATATGCAATGAGGACATTGCTAGGTTTTAAGTGTGGGGTGGTGGTTAGAGTTCGTCTTAGGATTTTTTCTAAGTTGATGCATGCTTGCTTGTGTTAATTTGAGTAGCGTGTGTGTTATTTTTGCTTGAATCCTTGGCGAAGTGACGCGGTTTTGATGATTTGGTTAGGGAGTTTAGATTTTCGATCGGATTTAGTGTACTTAGATAATTTGACTCGTTGGGAACTTTGTTCGGCTTTAGCTTCGTGCTATCCTTGAGCTCATATAGAACTAGTTCCTCAACTAGCCTCGTCGTCGAACACTCTATATAGGATTTTGTTTTGTATTTTGGAGTCGTCAATTGCTCCATGTGCTCGATCGAAAACATTGTAAGTTGCTAGTAGCAACGAGTGGTCGGAGCCGTTGATTTCTCTTTGTATATATCTTGTATTTAAGTATCTTATTTCCTTGGGCACCAAAAAGAAAATAAAAAAAAGAGAAGAAAAAAAAAAGAAAGAAAGAAAAGAAGAAAAAAAATGATGATGAATAAACAAGGATAAGTTATAAATCCTTGTAGTTATTAAGTAATAAAACGTGCAACTCTTGCACGTTTCCTCTTTGGTAATTTGTCTTGTTCAACTTAAAAGCCTTTGAATTTTCTCAAATTCAAATGATTTGATTTTCCCTCCATGAACTCTCTTTTAATTGTGAGCTTAAATTGATGCAATTTGTTTAGTAATTACGGGTTTAGGGTTTAGGTTCATTTAGAACCATTAGTCGGAGTTCGTCGAGAATTGGGATTGACGACCTCAATACTTAATCGACAATTTGGGATCGACAACCCCGAATTGTGGATTAAGTACTCGGCGAAAACCGATTAATCGTGGAGACGAACCGAACACCCTAAACCCTCGTTCTCTTTATTTTAATTAAAGTCCCCTTCTAAATTCAAGCTTTAGCATAAAACTCAAACCAACCCAATGACTTAATGCTTTCCTAGTGTAGATTAGTGTAATTAAGCTTGACAAGAGAGTAACTAAAACCACCAAACGGCGATTATATCTATCCTCGAGAGACACGACTCGGGAAAAGTTTACCGCTCTACAATCGACTCCGTACTATTGCGGAGAAGATTTCTTAGAGTGCTAAGAATTCTTCGATCAAAAGGTATGGGCATACACGGATTCTCAGTTGATACCTCGTCAGTTCGACGGTTCTTTTGAAGCTAAGGAGGAACGCATGGCAGTATGCTTAAATAAATTACAAGAAGAGGTAGCACGCTTTGAATAGTTTAAACTAGAGCACTTGCCGCGAGCTGAAAAAACTCGGGCTGATCAGCTCGTTCGGATAGCGGGCGCATTGGGGACTTGTGATACTCGAAAAATCACGTTGAGGGAGTTGAGTCATAGTAGTGTGGAAAAAGGAAAGGAGGTAATGTAGCTCGAATTTAAGGATAATTGGCGCACGCCTATCTGGGATACTCTCATTAAAGCGAAGGAGGGAGCAGAGCGGTTGACAACGAAGGAAGCTAAAACAGCGGCTCGTTTTTGCGTTATAAATGAGGAGCTATGCAAGAGGTCGTGCTTTGGGCCTTTTTTGAAATGCTTGGCTAAAGAGCAGGGATTGGAAGTGCTGAAAGAGATACATGAAGGATATTACGGGGATCATGCGAAAGGGAGAGCGTTGGTTGGCATAACATTACGGGCTGGCTTCTTTTGGCCGGGAATGAAAGGCATAGATAGTGACCTTGTAAGAACGTGTAAGAAGTGCCAGATGCATGCTCCGGTTATCCATATACCTGCCGAAGAGATGATGGTTATGAGATCGCCGTGTCCGTTTGCACAATGGGGGATTGATATTGTGGGACCTTTTCCAAAAACACCGGAAAACAAACAAAACCTGGTGGTGGGAGTTGATTATTTCACAAATTGAGTGGAGGCGGAAGCGGTTACGGGCATAAGAGAGCAGGATATGATGTATTTTATTTTTAACAATATTTTGTGCAGGTTTGGTGTCCCGCGAGTGTTGGTGTCTGATAATGGAACCCAATTCAATAGGCAGAAAATCCAGGATTGGTGTAAGGAAATGGGGATGAAGCAACGATTTGCTTCTGTGGCACATCCTCAAACTAATGGGCAAGTTGAAGTTACTTATCGTATCATTGTGCAGGGTATTAAGTTAGGATTGAAAAAAGCAGGCGGGCTTTGGGAAGAAGAGCTCGCATCGGTCTTATGGGCTTATCGAACAACTCCCCGAACTTCCACAGGAGAGTCGCCGTTCAGTTTGGTCTATGGGATGGAAGCGGTTATTCCAGCCGAGATAGTAGGGGGGTCGCAACGCTTAGCGGCGTTTAATGTGGAGGAAAATGAAAGGCTATCACGAGGGGCGATTGAAATAATTAATGAGATACGAGAGAAGGCTGCGGCCCGGGTAGAACATTACAAGCAAAGTATACAAGCTTCTTTTAATAAGGGTGTTAAACATCGTTGTTTTCAGGTGGGTGATCTGGTATGGAGGCGGGCTGATGCGCTGCGTAAGACCAGGAAGCTGGATCCAAATTGGGTTGGGCCATTCAAAGTGGTAAAAGTACTACGTGGAGGGGCGTATATACTCAAGAATGCTGCTGGGAAAGCTCTACCTAGGAGCTGGAATGTGTGTCACTTGAAGAAATATTATGCTTAGATGGTGGGCTGTTTGCGTTTTACCCTTCGAGGCGGGCTGGTTGTATTTTACCCTTCGGGGCGGGCTGATTGTGTTTTACCCTTCG
>BMAC01000803.1:252600-270950 GCA_014905375.1 Phtheirospermum japonicum | reverse complement strand
TAGAAAAATAAAAAAAATATTGAAATAGATAAAACATAATTAAAATAAAATATTAAATTAGGCAAATATAAAACAAGAAAAAGATTAAGTTAGGCAAAATATAATAAAAAGAAATATAATAAATTAGGTAGATATTCTAATTTTTATATTTAGTAAGTTTTCAAACCTTCACAATTCGCCAAGTAATATATCCGAACCACCAAGTTTCGAACTGACGTGTAATTTTCTGGTGACCATTGTTTTTTATCATTTGTTTTATTTAACAATTATACCATATTATTTGTCTCATTTATAATTTTTATCATTCTTATGTTCAAGGAGATCAAAATAATTTTGAGATTAAAAAGACGTTCAAAAAGAAAATGTCATTCACATTTATTGAAATAAGTAAATCATTGTATTTTTTAAAAAGTAAATTATTGTGTTTTTGAATATTTATGGTTGATTGTTTATTGAATACCCACTAATAAAATCAAAACGATTGGTTACCAAGGAATAGGGGGCACTAACTTCAAATTTGAGATCAGCGACCTGAAACAACTTCCAGATACGTCACAGCGACCTGATAAGTCTCAAAAAATGCCTCCTGGCGACCTAGCCGATCTTGCAAAACAACACCTTCAGCCAAGGCGGGGGTCGGCCCCCGACAAAGATCCTTCGATACTTAAATCAGATAAATGCAAGAGATAAATTCGTCATAAAACAACTTTAAAATAAAGAGAGGTATGCACCCATTTTATATATACAAGAGAAGTGTTTTCTCAAGACAGGGTTTCTCTCTCCCACCACAATTCCATAAACACCATGACTGACTTAGAATTAGAATTTATCCTGTATGCTAAGTTCTCATAAATAATAGATATCTCTCTTAAAATTAACAGAATAGGCCTGAGCCTGTGATTTTTTTTCATACAGTCCGTCGGGACCCCATAAGACCATCCATATGAGGCCCATTCGGGCCTGATATAAAGCACATGACCGAGCTTAACAGCTAGCGCTCAACACGACCATATATGAGAACAAATCCTCATACTCTAGGTCGCTACTCTATAAAACCAGCTCGCTCACCTCCCAAAAGAAATGCTCCTTCCAGGAGACGAGGTCGCTTTCCATAAATACCCACATATATTACGTACGGATTTTTAGTGTCGTATCAGTTAGTCCCCCATGTTCTAGCTGATTGAGACACGAAATCAGGTAGGACATGTAAACAGAAAGTTAAAAGATCACAACCACCAAAAATAACAATAAGACAAACATAAATAAATCACCCTGCCATCTTACCAAATCATATTTTAGAATAACCGAGCTCGATATACCGAGTTATAATATCAATCATCCCATAAAAATTTACCACATAAACCCGCGACCTCCAAAAGATTAGCTCGTTGAGCTCGCTCGTCCTCCAAGAAGAATGCTCCCCTCGTAAGAAGAGATCTGCGAGTACAGGCCGAGTCCCCAGACTCCATACCTGACAACCTAAAATCATAGAGCCTTTCTCCCACGACCTGAAGTTGTAATCGGGCACAACAATCCAAGAAAACGTAATCATAAGTAGCCCCAGAAAGTCAAAACACGCCTTCCTTTACCCATACCATCTCCTTAAAGATTCATTAAATGCAGTCTGACAAAGTGTAGGACAGGCGTCATTCCTCTATTTTCTCGTAGTATAATAAACGTCGTGGGCCCAAAATAAAAGGCCCAAAACCATTCCTAAAAAACCCTACCAACTCCCGCTCCAATCTGTCCCATCAGCTTTCTCGCCTCCCAACACACAAAAAACCCTTCATCTCCCCTCATCCGTCACTTTACAAAAAATACAAGCAAAAAAATCACCATTTTCGCTCTGCAGAAAAAGCTTGGAAAACCTCTAATTTCAAAAAATGACCAGCAATACATTGTTCATCTCCGATCTCCACGACATCTAAAATGGGTAAGTCCCCAAGTCTTCCCCTTTTAGTAATTAATTCCAATTTAATGTCATTTATGTGTTGCATCCGCTGAATGTTGTGTTTTTTCTGTTGCTTTCTTTCTTTTTCTTTTTCTTTTTTTTGTAAATTCCATTTAATGGCAAAAATTAGCATTCCCCAAAACCTGATTCTCAGAATTCAAAACCTTTATTCGGAATCCAACCCTACTGAAAACCCTTACATCTTTAAGAGAAGACGAAACCAGCCCTCTTCTCCTCCCTCCGGCCTCCGTGACGAACTGGAAGGCCGATGTCAGTTGGTCGGAGCTAGAAGCCCAGACTAGGGCTCACCACCGACGCTCAAACCTTACAAGAAAACATACCAGAAGACTCTTCTCCTTCCCCCTTAACGATTGTAAATATTCCAGAGGGCATTCCCTTACATAAACCCAATAACCCCCCACCTTGCGAGCACATTTTAGAAAACCCTGTAACTTTAGCGCCCTCCGTAGATGCTGCCGACCTACTCCCCGCACCTTTGGCGACCAGGGCGGTTAAGGATAACTACTGGTTACTCCTTGACTCAGAGAAACTTGAGGAATTCCAATAAACCCTTAACGTCCCTGAAACCGGCCAAATGGTCCTCCCCGACCTGCTCCATATGAAACCTTCACCAAACCATATTACCCTCTTTGACGAGCTACTCAGGTCGGGATTTAGATTCCCACCGCACCCATTTTACACCGAGATAGCCCATTTGTACAGAGTCTCCATTTTACAATTGACCCCTAACTCCATGAAATTTTTGGCGGGGTACATCATACTATGTTAATATTATAACACCCAACCTAATCCAGGTTTTTTTCATTTTTGTATTCAAATAAAATACCAAAGACACTCTTTTTATCTTTCTGCTCGCACCGGCAAAGCCCGGTTCTTAGTGAACCCCTTAAATAAGGTTGCTGAATGGAGGAGAAATTTCTTCTTCATTCACAATACTGAGAGCTGGCCTTTCCCAACTGAGCTACAATACCATACACCAAAACAATCCAACCCTCCCAGTCCAAAACATTTTCCAATTCTGCACAAAAAATATACTGACCAGCTCGCGGAATGGAGTAAGCGTCCATTTGACGTGGTGCTACTCACCAGACGGTCCAAAATTTTCAAATTTCATGTGGCATCGACTCTCGTCCCGTCAACCCAGATCTCGCAATGACCAGATCAGAGTTCGGTAGGTCTCCTGCGTTATAAAACATTGCACCATTACCCCAAACAACCACGAATTAATGCTAACTCACCATTTTATTATTTACATATGCATTTGTCAACGCCTGTGTCTCATCGAGCTCTGAGGAGGTCGTGGCACAAATCGATCCACAACCTGCGGTCACATCAGCACCTCCACCTCCCATCATCAACATAGATGAGATGCTGAATCAAGCATTTGGAACAGAAGCTGACCCAAATTAAGGACGAGCTGAAAGAAGTGCAGCTAGTCAGAGAATCCTCAAAGGGGAAGCTAGTCAGGCCATCCGCTAAAAGACCAAGCATCCCCTACTCCAAAACGCAAACGTCTCTGCAAGACCTATGGCGGCTCCACATCCAGCTCTCCAAACTTGGAGAAGGAATTGGCCAATTGTGAAGATGCGGCCACAATAAAAACACTTCTCCAGGAAAGCACACTTACTCAGGTAATTCTAATATTGTAAATCTGGCCCTTAGCTAAACAATCTGCCATCACTCAATCACTGATCCATCTCCTTGTTATACGTTTACACAGCTGGATACCCTGTACTCCACAATATCCACCCAGTTGGCAGCCCGCTCTATAGAAAACGACCTGCAGAAGACGTGCGAGGAGCTAAACACACAAGCCGAGCAGCAAACCAAACAGCTCTCGTTAACGCAAGGGGAGCTAGACCAAGCCCGCAAACAGCTGAACGCCAGTGAAGAAGAAAATGCCATTCTGAAGAGCCAAGTAAACAGCCTGAAGGACGAGACAGCCCGCATAACCAATGAGCTCAGGGAGCAGATCTAGAAGCTTGAAGAGAATGTGCGGGCTAAATAAGAACAAATCCAGGTAGCTCGCGAACAAGGTATCACCGAAGGTCGACTGACCTTCTTAATGAGCAAGGTAGGCCAGAAGTTCGTGGGCGCTTACCGGGAGGAGCTGTTGAGGGCTTTCAGAAAATCCACTTTGTACTTTGGCAAAATAGCTATGGGCAGCAGGGAATGGGTCCACAAGGCTGCAGGGATAATCAAAGACCAGCTCGCGGCCATGAATGTCGACTTCCTGACGTACCAGCCATCATCAACATGCTTCCTCCTTTCAGTACTCTGAAGGGCAACATGAAGCAGCTCATTGATGCTAAGTGGTGGCTATCATGCCAAGGCCGAGCTATACTGTCTGCACGATTGACCTCCGAACTGGATGTTCCTCTGGAGGACGTTGTTCCTGCACCCGGGCCAAGCGCGACCTGATGGCTTGCTGCTTTTCTTAATTTCAAAAACCTGTATCTTGCTCACAAAATGTATGAACAATATTTATTTTTGTATGACCAACTCCATTATATATTATATGCATAGCCCTTCAATTCTCAAACTATATATGAACCTGCAATTTAAAACTATGTAAAAAACCAAACCATAAACCATGTATAAAGTAAACCCATAAGTTAATATAGGTCGCGCGAATTCATAACCAATCGCAATCATACTTCCCACCCCTATAAGACCATGAGATCCAAGAAAAATAATCAACCACGAATCACAAATAATCCCATGGAGCTAAAACAAACTCGCAGATAAAGATTAAACATATTAGCTCGCAAAGACATAACCATCCATAACATAAGAACACAACAGCTCGACAAAGATATGTAAGTCAAACATATCTTTCCCAAACATGTAAAACAACACGATCACACCCTTTAACCATATTTAAAAACCATGAAAGTAGTTCGCCAAGTTTTATTATATATTGAAAAAGATATCCGCCCCTAAGGGTACATCATAAAACCACTATCCGCCCCGAAGGGTTCCAACACAACCAGCCCGCCCCGAAGGATAATGGAACAGCCACCCGCCAGGAATGAAAGGTATGTCATCATGCGAAGGGAAGAGCATTGGTTGGCATAACATTGCGGGCTGGCTTCTTTTGGCCAGGAATGAAAGGTATGGCTAGCGACATGGTGAAAACGTGTAAGAAGTGCCAGATGCATGCCCCGGTTATCCATATACCTCCCTAAGAGATGATGGTTATGAGCTCGCCATGCCCGTTCACCGGGCAATAAACAATATCTGGTAGTGGCAGTTGATTATTTCAAAAAGTGGGTGGAGGCTGAAGCGGTTACGGGCATAAGCGAGCAAGACATGTTGGATTTTATTTTTAATAAACTTTTTTGCAGGTTTGGTGTTCCACGGGTGTTGGTGTCTGATAATGGAACCCAGTTCAATGGGCAGAAAATCCAGGATTGGTGTAAAGAAATGGGGATGAAGCAGCGATTTGGTTTTGTGGCACATCCTCAAACTAATGGTCAAGTGGAGGTTACTAATCGTATCATTGTTCAGGGTCTTAAGCTACGATTGGAGAAATCAGGTGGGCTTTGGGAAGAAGAGCTCGCATCGGTTTTGTGGGCTTATCGAACAACTCCACGAACTTCTACAGAGGAGTCTCCGTTCAATTTGGTCTAAGTGATTGAAGCTGTTATTCCAGCCGAGATAGTGGGTGGATTGCAGCGCTTAGTGGCATTTAATGTGGAGGAAAACGAAAGGCTAGCAAGAGGAGCAATTGAAATAATTGAGGAAATAAGAGAGAAGGCTGCGGCCCGGGTTGAACATTATAAACAAAGGATACAGGCTGCCTTCAACAAACATGTTAAACATCGTTGCTTCCAGGTCGGTGATTTGGTATGGAGGCAGGCTGATGCACTGCGTAAGACCCAGAAGCTGGATCCAAACTGGGTTGGGGCATTCAAAGTGATTAAAACATTACGTGGAGGGGCATATATACTAGAGAATGTTAAAGGAAAAGTTCTACCTAGAAGCTGGAATGTGTGTCATTTGAAGAAATATTATGCCTAAATGTCGGGCTGTTTGTGATTTTTACCCTTCGGGGCGGTTATGGTGTTTTACCCTTCGGGGCGGTTATTGTGTTTTACCCTTCGGGGTGGTTATTGTGTTTTACCCTTCGGGGCGGGCTGATTGTGTTTTACCCTTCGGGGTGGCTGTTCCATTATCCTTCGGGGCGGGCTGGTTGTGTTGGAACCCTTCGAGGCAGATAGTGGTTTTATGATGTATCCTTAGGGGCGGATATCTTCTTCAATATATAATAAAACTTGGCGAACTACTTTCATGGTTTTTAAATATGGTTAAAGGGTGTGATCGAGTTATTTTACATGCTTGGGAAGGATATGTTTGACTCACATATCTTTGTCGAGCTGTTGTGTTCTTATGTTATGGATGGTTATGTCTTTGCGAGCTAATATGTTTAATCTTTATATGCGAGTTTGTTTTAGCTCCATGGGATTATTTGTGATTTGTGGTGGCATTAATTTTCTTGGACTTCATGGTCTTATAGGGGTGGGAAGTATGATTGCGATTGGTTATGAACTCGCGCAACCTATATTAACTTATGGGTTTACTTTATACATGGTTTATGGTTTGGTTTCTTCATAGTTTAAATTGCAGGTTCATATATAGTTTGAGAATTGAAGGGCTATGCATATAATATATAATGGAGTTGGTCATACAAAAATAAATATTGTTCATACATTTTGTGAGCAAGATACAGGTTTTTGAAATTAAGAAAAGCAGCAAGCCATCAGGTCGCGCTTGGCCCGGGTGCAGGAACAACGTCCCCCAGAGGAACATCAAGTTCGGAGGTCAATCGTGCAGACAGTATAGCTCGGCCTTGGCATGATAGCAACCACTTAGCATCAATGAGCTACTTCATGTTGCCCTTCAGAGTACTGAAAGGAGGAAGCATGTTGATGATGGCTGGTACGTCAGGAGTCGACATTCATGGCCGCGAGCTGGTCTTTGATTATCCCTGCAGCCTTGTGGACCCATTCCCTGCTGCCCATAGCTATTTTGCCAAAGTACAAAGTGGATTTTCTGAAAGCCCTCAACAGCTCCTCCCGGTAAGCGCCCACGAACTTCTGGCCTACCTTGCTCATTAAGAAGGTCAGTCGACCTTCGGTGATACCTTGTTCGCGAGCTACCTGGATTTGTTCTTATTTAGCCCGCACATTCTCTTCAAGCTTCTAGATCTGCTCCCTGAGCTCATTGGTTATGCGGGTTGTCTCGTCCTTCAGGCTGTTTACTTGGCTCTCCAGAATGGCATTTTCTTCTTCACTGGAGTTCAGCTGTTTGCGGGCTTGGTCTAGCTCCCCTTGCGTTAACGAGAGCTGTTTGGGTTGCTGCTCGGCTTGTGTGTTTAGCTCATCGCACGTCTTCTGCAGGTCGTTTTCTATAGAGCGGGCTGCCAACTGGGTGGATATTGTGGAGTACAGGGTATCCAGCTGTGTAAACGTATAACAAGGAGATGGATCAGTGATTGAGTGATGGCAGATTGTTTAGCTAAGGGCCAGATTTACAATATTAGAATTACCTGAGTAAGTGTGCTTTCCTGGAGAAGTGTTTTTATTGTGGCCGCATCTTCACAATTGGCCAATTCCTTCTCCAAGTTTGGAGAGCTGGATGTGGAGCCGCCATAGGTCTTGCAGAGACGTTTGCGTTTTGGAGTAGGGGATCTTGGTCTTTTAGCGGATGGCCTGACTAGCTTCCCCTTTGAGGATTCTCTGACTAGCTGCACTTCTTTCAGCTCGTCCTTAATTTGGGTCAGCTTCTGTTCCAAATGCTTGATTCAGCATCTCATCTATGTTGATGATGGGAGGTGGAGGTGCTGATGTGACCGCAGGTTGTGGATCGATTTGTGCCACGACCTCCTCAGAGCTCGATGAGACACAGGCGTTGACAAATGCATATGTAAATAATAAAATGGTGAGTTAGCATTAATTCGTGGTTGTTTGGGGTAATGGTGCAATGTTTTATAACGCAGGAGACCTACCGAACTCTGATCTGGTCATTGCGAGATCTGGGTTGACGGGACGAGAGTCGATGCACATGAATTTGAAAATTTTGGACCGTCTGGTGAGTAGCACCACGTCAAATGGACGCTTACTCCATTCCGCGAGCTGGTCAGTATATTTTTTGTGCAGAATTGGAAAATGTTTTGGACTGGGAGGGTTGGATTGTTTTGGTGTATGGTATTGTAGCTCAGTTGGGAAAGGCCAGCTCTCAGTATTGTGAATGAAGAAGAAATTTCTCCTCCATTCAGCAACCTTATTTAAGGGGTTCACTAAGAACCGGGCTTTGCCGGTGCGAGCAGAAAGATAAAAAGAGTGTCTTTGGTATTTTATTTGAATACAAAAATGAAAAAAACCTGGATTAGGTTGGGTGTTATAATATTAACATAGTATGATGTACCCCGCCAAAAATTTCATGGAGTTAGGGGTCAATTGTAAAATGGAGACTCTGTACAAATGGGCTATCTCGGTGTAAAATGGGTGCGGTGGGAATCTAAATCCCGACCTGAGTAGCTCGTCAAAGAGGGTAATATGGTTTGGTGAAGGTTTCATATGGAGCAGGTCGGGGAGGACCATTTGGCCGGTTTCAGGGACGTTAAGGGTTTATTGGAATTCCTCAAGTTTCTCTGAGTCAAGGAGTAACCAGTAGTTATCCTTAACCGCCCTGGTCGCCAAAGGTGCGGGGAGTAGGTCGGCAGCATCTACGGAGGGCGCTAAAGTTACAGGGTTTTCTAAAATGTGCTCGCAAGGTGGTGGGTTATTGGGTTTATGTAAGGGAATGCCCTCTGGAATATTTACAATCGTTAAGGGGGAAGGAGAAGAGTCTTCTGGTATGTTTTCTTGTAAGGTTTGAGCGTCGGTGTGAGCCCTAGTCTGGGCTTCTAGCTCCGACCAACTGACATCGCCTTCCAGTTCGTCACGGAGGCCGGAGGGAGGAGAAGAGGGCTGGTTTCGTCTTCTCTTAAAGATGTAAGGGTTTTCAGTAGGGTTGGATTCCGAATAAAGGTTTGAATTCTGAGAATCAGGTTTTGGGGAATGCTAATTTTTGCCATTAAATGGAATTTACAAAAAAAAGAAAAAGAAAAAGAAAGAAAGCAACAGAAAAACACAACATTCAGCGGATGCAACACATAAATGACATTAAATTGGAATTAATTACTAAAAGGGGAAGACTTGGGGACTTACCCATTTTAGATGTCGTGGAGATCGGAGATGAACAATGTATTGCTGGTCATTTTTTGAAATTAGAGGTTTTCCAAGCTTTTCTGCAGAGCGAAAATGGTGATTTTTTTGCTTGTATTTTTTGTAAAGTGACGGATGAGGGGAGATGAAGGGTTTTTTGTGTGTTGGGAGGCGAGAAAGCTGATGGGACAGATTGGAGCGGGAGTTGGTAGGGTTTTTTAGGAATGGTTTGGGCCTTTTATTTTGGGCCCACGACGTTTATTATACTACGAGAAAATAGAGGAATGACGCCTGTCCTACACTTTGTCAGACTGCATTTAATGAATCTTTAAGGAGATGGTATGGGTAAAGGAAGGCGTGTTTTGACTTTCTGGGGCTACTTATGATTACGTTTTCTTGGATTGTTGTGCCCGATTACAACTTCAGGTCGTGGGAGAAAGGCTCTATGATTTTAGGTTGTCAGGTATGGAGTCTGGGGACTCGGCCTGTACTCGCAGATCTCTTCTTACGAGGGGAGCATTCTTCTTGGAGGACGAGCGAGCTCAACGAGCTAATCTTTTGGAGGTCGCGGGTTTATGTGGTAAATTTTTATGGGATGATTGATATTATAACTCGGTATATCGAGCTCGGTTATTCTAAAATATGATTTGGTAAGATGGCAGGGTGATTTATTTATGTTTGTCTTATTGTTATTTTTGGTGGTTGTGATCTTTTAACTTTCTGTTTACATGTCCTACCTGATTTCGTGTCTCAATCAGCTAGAACATGGGGGACTAACTGATACGACACTAAAAATCCGTACGTAATATATGTGGGTATTTATGGAAAGCGACCTCGTCTCCTGGAAGGAGCATTTCTTTTGGGAGGTGAGCGAGCTGGTTTATAGAGTAGCGACCTAGAGTATGAGGATTTGTTCTCATATATGGTCGTGTTGAGCGCTAGCTGTTAAGCTCGGTCATGTGCTTTATATCAGGCCCGAATGGGCTCATATGGATGGTCTTATGGGGTCCCGACGGACTGTATGAAAAAAATCACAGGCTCAGGCCTATTCTGTTAATTTAAGAGAGATATCTATTATTTATGAGAACTTAGCATACAGGATAAATTCTAATTCTAAGTCAGTCATGGTGTTTATGGAATTGTGGTGGGAGAGAGAAACCCTGTCTTGAGAAACACTTCTCTTGTATATATAAAATGGGTGCATACCTCTCTTTATTTTAAAGTTGTTTTATGACGAATTTATCTCTTGCATTATCTGATTTAAGTATCGAAGGATCTTTGTCGGGGCCGACCCCCGCCTTGGCTGAAGGTGTTGTTTTGCAAGATCGGCTAGGTCGCCAGGAGCATTTTTTGAGACTTATCAGGTCGCTGTGACGTATCTGGAAGTTGTTTCAGGTCGCTGATCTCAAATTTGAAGTTAGTGCCCCCTATTCTTGGTAACCAATCGTTTTGATTTTATTAGTGGGTATTCAATAAACAATCAACCATAAATATTCAAAACACAATAATTTACTTTTTAAAAAATACAATGATTTACTTATTTCAATAAATGTGAATGACATTTTCTTTTTGAACGTCTTTTAATCTCCAAAATTATTTTGATCTCCTTGAACATAAGAATGATAAAAATTATAAATGAGACAAATAATATGGTATAATTGTAAATAAAACAAATGATAAAAAACAATGGTCACCAGAAAATTACACGTCAGTTCGAAACTTGGTGGTTCGGATATATTACTTGGCGAATTGTGAAGGTTTGAAAACTTACTAAATATAAAAATTAGAATATCTACCTAATTTATTATATTTCTTTTTATTATATTTTGCCTAACTTAATCTTTTTCTTGTTTTATATTTGCCTAATTTAATATTTTATTTTAATTATGTTTTATCTATTTCAATATTTTTTTTTATTTTTTCTAATATATATATAAAAAGTCGTATATAATTAGAAAAAAAATCAAATTACTTATCTTAATTAAAAGACAAGTTACTTGTAAGATAATGCTAATTATATAAACAAACTTAATTATTTATTAATAACCTAAATACGTTGTATTGAGAATAAAAGTTAAAATATCTTTATTCTCAGGAATTAAAATATATAATATAATTAAATTACGAGTTACTTGCAATAGTCTAAGTATGTAACTAAATATTATTAAATAATTTAATTTAAATAAAATTTATATAATAATAATTAATAAATATTAATTAGACACCAGTATAATACAACACAACACGAGTTGAAAATTTAACATCTTTTGAATTTCTCTAAGTATATAACTAAGAATTATTATAGAGTTTAATTTAAGTATTATATTATAAAAATATTTAATAATTATTAATTAATAAAAATTATATATGGGTTGAGCATGTAATAATTTTTGAATTTATTTAGGTATGTAATATGAAATTATTAACGAATTTAATCTTAATATTAAAATAAAAAAATATTTGACAATAAAAAATATTAGTTAATGAATAGTAACTAGCCATTTGTAGAAGACATGAGATGAGAATACGATGTATTTTGAATTTTTCTTATTTTTAGATTTAGAATCTCTATAATGATAATAAATATTTTTTATATTTATCTTTTGAAGAATCCCGTGTAAGACACGGGTGTTAAACCCGCGCGCGCGCGCGCGCGCGCACACACACACACACATATATATATATATATATATATATATATATATATATATATATATATATATATTACTTGTGTTTCTAGATTCTTTATTTTTACAAATATAACCATGCAACACAATACTTTGATATGAAGAATTATTTGCTTAAAAGAGAATGATATCATTGTAAATAAAATAGTTAATCTACAATGAAATTTTTCAAAATTAAAAATTAACAATATATTTTTTTTGTATTATTAGTTAACTCTTCGAACTTAACAATTTCTATTTTTTTTTTTTGACATATTTACTTTCTTATACTTTTTTTTTTATATTACTCGCGTAATACCTTTATTTATTTATTCCCGTAATAGGCTAAATTTCCAAACTTGTATTATTATTATAGTCTGAAACCCTCATTAAATTTATGCCTAACATATAGACCCTAACTCGGTAACCTGTATCTTTTATAGCTCATTATTGTTTAGTTGAGTTTTATTTTATAATATTTTCATAACTAAAAAGGTTTTAATTTAGGAAATGATTACGGTACCTTCACGGTACCATGCCTCCCACCCCACGTGCATTTACAGCCATCCATCTTTTAATATTTATTAATTTTAAATTGATCCAACGGTTGACAATATGTGAGGAAAGGTGAGGAATGGTACATTCACGGCACCGTAGAACTTCCCTTTAATTTAATAGGACAGTTTCTATTTATCTTATTAAAATCACTCATTTAAGAACCTGTTTGGTTGAACTTATTGAGAGTGTTTATAACTTATTTTATCACAATAAGCTTTTTAGACTATTTTACAACAATTAATAATAAGCATCTGATAACTTATTCTACCTAATAAACTTTTTTAGAAAAAATTAAAAATATTATTTTTTTCTAATAAACTCCTACCTTATTTGGTAAAATTATATTTTATTCTTTTATATTGTAAAAAATATTTTATTTATAAACTAATATATTACTTTATATTTTACGAAAATATTTTTATTAGTCATAATTAAAAATTTATCTATAAATTATAATTATCTTTTTAATTATTTTTCAAGTATTTGTCATTTTTTTTGAAATAATATTTTGGGAAGTGTTCATTAATTATTATATTTTTATTTTTTTATTTTTATATATATATTTTTTATGTATAATATTTTATATTTTTTAATCATGTGTATATTCTTAAATTAACCTTGAATGGGCTATTTTAATCAACTAATTCATCAAACACTAATCAAATCAGCTATCAAATATCAGTAATGAGCTATCAACTGAACCAATCATTATCTAAAATTTTCTCACTTAAATATATACTCTATGCTTACGGATCAACCAAAGAAAGAAATTGAATCCAATCTTCAAAACAGCAAATGATTTACACATTGACATCTTGCATTTACATATATTATGAACACTCTATAAAATTAACGAATTTCCGATAACAAACAAATGAATATCTATATTAAAAATAATAGTGAATTTTCCGTTGAACTGAAAAGTAATGAACGATCGAGTAAAATAAACGAAAATACCATTAAAATGAAATGAATTTGTAAAAAAATAAAAGAAAAAAAAAATCCATTTGAATATAGGACATCCACGACAATGATGACGTGACTATGCCTCGTATAAGCTCTCCTATTGGCCAATTTATGTCTCTCACACACAAACAAACTTTCTTCCTCTTTTCTCACGGTGTGACCCCTCTTCAATTCCGAGCTCTCTCTCATTTTTTCCTCTGGGGTCGCCCAATTGCGAAATTCCTCAAAAAACCCTCATCGAACGAGTTTCAATTGTCTGAGATCCTCCCCCAAACCCCCGTCCAATTGTCTCGTCTAGAAACCTAATTGCGCCGGAAATCGCTTCATCATGGCCGCGCCGGAGCTAGCTCAGACCGACCCGGAGGGAATTGAAGGGGTTCGGATGTCGTGGAATAACTGGCCGCGATCCAAGGTGGAGGCCTCCAAGTGCGTGATCCCGATCGCCGCCTCGATTCAGCCGATCCGCCCGCACGTGGATCTGCAGATCCTTCCATATCATCCCCTCCGATGCAAAACGTGTTCATCAGTGTTAAACCCCTATTGCCGTGCCGATTTCACCGCCCTCATATGGATCTGCCCCTTTTGCTTCCAGCGAAACCATTTCCCGCAGCATTACCAGTCGATTTCGCAGACGAACCTGCCTGCCGAGTTGTACCCCAATTTCCCCTCAATCGAATACTTGATCCCGAATTACCAGAATCCGCAGAATTACAACCCGGCTGTTGTTCCGTCTCCGATTTATCTATTTGTTTTGGATACCTGCATGATCGAGGAGGAGTTGGAGTTCGCCAAATCGGCTTTGAAACGGGCTATTGGCATGCTTCCGGAGGTTACCATGGTTGGGTTTATATCTTATGGCACACAGGTGCAGGTTCATGAATTGGGCTTCTCGGAGATGTCGAAGGTGTATGTATTTAGGGGATCAAAGGATTTATCTAAAGATCAGGTCTTGGAGCAGTTGGGGCTTGGCGTTTCTGGTGGTAGACGGGCTGGCCCGGGTATACAAAAGGGCGGTGGCGGGCCTAGCCCAATGGCTGGGGCTGGTCCCAATGCAGGGATTAATCGGTTTCTGTTACCTGCTTCTGAATGCGAATATGCACTGGATTCGGTAATAATTATTTAATTTTTATCTGAATATCATACTGATTGGGTTCGTGATAACTATGTCTGTGTGCAATTGGTTTGTGGATATGCATGCATTGTCTTATTGAAAGTAAAACCATGCAGTAGTTGGATTGTTTTGTAGAAGTTTTTATTTTCACTATTTGAGCTTAGTTGTTGTTCTTTATTTTGTTTGTTTTGTGGTACAGTTGTTGGATGAATTGGCGACCGATCAATGGCCAGTGGCACCAGGGAACAGGGCATTGAGGTGCACGGGAGTTGCGCTCAGCGTTGCAGTAGGGCTACTAGGGGCATCTACAGCGGGAACTGGTGCGCGGATTATTGCGTTAGTGGGGGGTCCATGCACAGAAGGCCCTGGAGCGGTAAAGCCTTGCACTTATCAATCTAAGATCTTGATTTGTGTGTTAGATAGTATGCTGTGTCACTGCTCCATGGACTTAACAATTGAATAAATAAAGTCAATTTTCACAGTAGATTTTGTCAATGCACCTTCTTGTGTGAGCTAAAGAGAAGCACTTTACATGTTGATTTAACATCTGTAAGATGATTACAGCTGTGATTATTGTGTCTGCAATGGTAAAGTGGTAACAACTTATTGCTCTATTATCATATTAATTAATGCCATGAAAATGTATCCAGAGTCTTTCTATAATCATATTAATTATTGAGAAGCACTTTAAATGTTGATTTAACATCTGTAAGACGATTACATCTGTGATTATTGAGTCTGCAATGGTAACAACTTATTGCTCTATAATCATATTAATTAATGCCATGAAAATGTATCCAGAGTCTTTCTACTGATTAGTATTGTGTATGTCATTGTTTAGTACTCTAATTTGAAACAAAAAGCTTGTCCATATCCATATTTGTTCCCTGGTCTGTTCCATTCTTTGATACTAACATTACCATGACCATTTTACTATTGTATGCTCTGGTTTGGCCTATCAATCTGGTAATTATATGTGGACCTTTTCTTGTAGATTGTATCAAAAGATTTGTCTGATCCAGTGCGTTCGCACAAGGATCTTGACAAAGATGCAGCACCTTTCTTTAAAAAAGCAGTCCATTTCTATGACGAACTCGGGAAACAGTTGGTTAGTCAGGGCCATGTGTTGGATGTGTTTGCCTCTGCACTTGATCAGGTTTGTGATGGTTTCCTTGAATTAGTAGTCCATTATCACGGGTTGTGTTCATTTCTATTGTCAAACTTAATTTGGCTGGAAGTAAATGGGATGGATAGAATATAGCTTCACGCTATAAGAACATTGTAAATTAATTATAGAGATACATACGAAGCTGAAAGAAAAACGAAGAATCGATGTTTTGGGATGGTGATCAAAAATTGAATGGATCACTTAACTATGTACAAGCGTATTGTAGCTCTTGTCATACTTATGCTCACATGAATGCGCACTGTTGCAAACAAAAATTACTCCCAAATTTTATTGCTTCCATATCCTTCTTGGAGCGTGCCAACATAAGTCTTTATATCCTTAAACAGTTTTTTCCCACGAAAAGTACACTTAATAAAACCATGATGACAAAACCATTAATTTGCAACCTTTACTTTTAAAATTTTAAGGGAAATAGCCTAAAGATACACAATAATCTCATTTTTCATGTGTCATCTAAACCTTATGGTTGATCAACCTATCAACCTATGTCTATGAGCAGGGGAGGGACTATGAATTTTTGGACATACAGACTTGAAAGACTATAGTGAACCTTGCCTTGCTTTGTTGTTATGTGTACAGCTTTTGGGTCATTATGATTTTAATGCATCCAACTGTGGTTTAACCTCCAGTTAATTCAATTACAAATCCTTTATGGCTTTACAGGTCGGGATTGCTGAGATGAAGGTTGCCATTGAAAAAACTGGTGGACTCGTCGTTCTGGCTGAAAGTTTTGGCCATTCTGTTTTCAAGGATTCATTTAAGCGCATTTTTGAAGATGGGGAACAGTCGCTGGGGCTCTCATTCAAGTGAGTTGTTATTGACCTGGAAAACTTTTTTTTTAACCATGGGTAGCTTCGAAATTGAATTAGGCATGTGCCTTGCGAAATCTTCTCATATTTTTCATGAGTCCTTTTTGTTTTAGATTGATGTTTATCAAAATAATAGTTAGTTTATTTCTTATGAGGGCATTACATTGATGAGATATCATATTTAACACACTGTGTTTTAGTGGCACATTGGAGATCAACTGCTCAAAGGATATAAAAGTCCAAGGAATCATCGGGCCATGCACATCACTAGAGAAGGTTTGTACATCCAAGTCTTTGACTTATCTTATCAAGCATTTTACTATTGCAGCTGTAATGTAGTCTGAATTTGATAGAGACGTGTTATCCTTTGTTTGATACTGATCTGAAGTACGGTAATGTTTTGCAGAAAGGGCCTGCTGTTGCTAACACAGTTATAGGACAGGGGAATACTACAGCTTGGAAGATGTGTGGCCTTGACAAAAGTACTTGTTTAACTGTTTTCTTTGATGTTGCTTCTAGTGAGAAGTCTGATCCTGCAGGGCCAAATCCTCAACTATATATACAGTTTATAACAAGGTATGTGATAATATATGTAACTATGAGAGACTTTTAAGATAGTTAAATGGGTACAAACTAGGATATAATCTCTTAATTGTTCGTTCGCTGTCTTTTAATTTTTTTTTTCTATTTGCAACTCTGGACTTTATGATGTTGATGACTATTCCTGTATGATAATGATGTATGTCATGTACTAATTTCTTCTTCCAACTTATAGAATCGAATGCTAAATCAAACTTTCCGTTTGAGTACAGTTATCAGAGTTCTGATGGCCAGATGCGGCTTAGAGTTACAACTGTTACTAGACGATGGGTGGATAGTACTATTGGTAATGAGGTAGGCTGATTAGTTCTCACGGTCGATTGCTCCATCTATGTTATTTCCAACATTAGAAAAATACTTCCACAACAGAATTTGCAGATTATTTAGAAGAACTATTAAAAGTTCCCTGGATCTTGAGAGTGCCTTTATCATGTGTTACCTTTATATATATTTGATTTAATAAATGCTTTTGGAATCAATAACTATTTTTATGGTCAATTTTATTTGCATCAAGGTTTTAAATGTGTCCATTCACTCCCCACAAAAATAGACATTTTTGGGCCTGACAGAAGGTCGAGATTATATATTCGTAGTTCTTTCCCGTTTTTACATTGTGAATCACTATATAAGGACATTCTTGTATTTGGATTTTAGGATGCAGGGGTGTTAATTTTATGTTGGGATCCAAAATGAGTATATCTGTGCCCCCGTTCCCTACCATCATCCCTACGCTTGATTGTATTTTACCCTTGCAATTATTTTCAATTAGTAGAGAGTTCAAAGGTCAAGAGCATGTGTGGGACCTATTTGAAACTTGATGTAGAAGTCCATTTAGAAAAGGAGAAGTTTGGACTTGTCATTTTTATCCAAAGGTTTATTTCGGTGACGTGCAAATTTGTGGCTTTTAAAGATCTTTTATTGCATTCACCCAACATCTATCAATATTTTTATATTTTTCCAGAAAAAAAGTCCAACTGCTTGATTGGGACTCTTGGCTTAACTGTGAATCTTTAGGATCGTTTATTCTTGAAACGGAAGGAATAAAAATAGAATCAAACTGATTTTTGAAATGCCTTTCTGGATATTCTTTAATGTCCTGCCTATCAATGTAACGTGTAATTATTTACTTCTAGAAAAAATCAAAGAATTTCTTGAGAATTGGATATTCTTCAATGTCCTGCCTATCAATGTAATGTGTAATTATTTACTTCTAGAAAAAATCAAAGAATTTCTTGAGAATTCTAAAAGATTGTTTTTTTTTTTTTTTT
>BMAC01000803.1:213855-249522 GCA_014905375.1 Phtheirospermum japonicum | reverse complement strand
AAAAAAAAAAAAGAAAGAAAGAAAAAGAAACTGGCCTTTTTTAAAGTTGGATTACAAATCTTCGATGTGGACGCCATTCGACACCTCATAGCTTTACAACACTAGTAATCATTGATTGATAGATAAAGATAAAATGATAGTTCTATTACGAGTTATAAATTGTCGGAGTTTTATTTGGGCTCGAATTCTATTGAGAGATCCACTAGAGATTAGAAGTTATTGTAAAAACAAATAAAAAATTCTTTTGTACTTTCCAGGTAATTAGAAAATAACATTGTTCTAAAAACCGGTCTAGGCGCTCGGCGCCCTCGAACCGCCCACGATTTTTGAAAATCGGGTAGAAAAATCGCCGGAGGAATTCGGCGCCGCCTAGGCGCCAGGCAGTCCAATTTTTATTTATTTTTTATATTTTTTATTTCTTTTTATCCAAGACGACGTCATTTTGATTTTAAATTTTTTTAAAACCAATTCAATTGTTACCGGGCAAGAATTGGGACATAATAGAACATAAACAGACTGAGAACTCTTGCCCTTATTTAGTTATATTGATTTTGTAATGTGTGCTATGGATTTATATTGTTTTGAACTTTGAATTAAACAATAGTTTTGAACTTGTGATCATTACTTTTAGTTTTGAATTGTCATATACTTTATTGTGTAGCAGGTAGTATGTTGAACTATTAAATGTTGGATGTAATGTTGTAAATTAGGGTATTTATTCTCGAATTCTAGGCCTCGCCTAGGCCCCGCCTAGGCGCTGGTCTGGCGCCTAGCGGCCGCCTAGCGATTTTTAGAACACTGAAAAATAAAGAACTCATTAATATATTCAAGACAATTACGTATTTACGAATACTGTCTGAAGTTATTCTATTCCATAGGATTTGGGGTGTGAGTAGGGTTTTGAAGGATGAACTGTATGGTTAACTTTCTATTCCATCAGATTCGGGGTGTGATAGGGTTTTGAAGGATGAACTGAATATGGATAAATTGATGTTTGGGGGACAATTCTGAAAAAACGATGAATCGGACTTGAAAATTCTGAAGTTTACTTGAATTTATGCATGTACGAATTAAATTGAAAATACTTTAGGCATTTAAAAAAATGATTATATCCTTTTACTTTGTATAAGCTAATACAGATAAAATAATCTCTTGTTAGCCCATTTTGAGCTTTTATTCCAATTCCTTGATAGCCATGAGCTTATTACATGCTCTTGATGAGCCTTTTTAAAGTTTTAACTTTTTGTAAAGAGCTTGAGAGTTTCATATTTGTGGTTAATTTGAGTTGAATGTTCAATAGCTTCACGAAAATAACAATAAGTTAGTAGTTTTTCTGGGTTTGGTTGAGCCTATTTATAAGCTTGTTCTACAAAAGTTTTGTGGTTCTTGGGTTAAGGTGAATTATAAAGTATTTCAAAAGTTTAATTAAGGGTAGTTGTGGTATTTGTGTGCGTTGGTTCACATTCTCGTCACATTTATTCATATATGACATACCTAACCAAAGAACCTACATAACAATCTTCATAAAACCCCTTTTAATTCATGTTCTTTCATACACACCGATAAGTTGAGAGATAAATAAATTGCAAGCTTATTTTAGAGTACATGCATTGACTTGATATCGAGCGTATACATGTCCTAATCAAACACTTGTGTGACGAACGAAACACTTGCTTTGTAAGGATCATTGCTTTTTGAAATAAGAAGTTAAAGGTATAAAAGGTGTTTTAATCAAGTTCTTGATATTTTGTTTCTATTTTGAAAAATGATACTTGTGAAGAAAAATACATCATCATCATATTTGTCATGTCCATACTTATGTTTATATCTATATTTTTCTTTATTTTGTTTATTCGAAAACGAATAAATTCTTTAGTTTGGGGGAGTTGATAAACACGATTTTCAAGTACATTTTGTAAATTATTTAGTTAGGTCTCAATTACTGATTGTACTTTTATAACGTCTTTTAACTTCATTTCATATTATTTGAACGTTATTACGTGTTTGGTATGTTTCTGTTATTTTTATCAAAATTTGGCGCTTATTTGGGCTTGAGGATGAAAATAATAGAGGTTTGGGCCAGAGATAAGGAATAAAAGAGATCATTGGGCCAAAACTGGATCGAGCCCATTTGACCAACGGAGTTCAAAAAACCACTATTGACCCCGCTAGCAGTCGATAGTTCGGTCGCTACTATAAGTTGTTTTCAAGAAGATCGTTAGTGACCCGATTACCGATTGATGCTGGGGTCACTAACGAGTCAAGACGTTACAAAATGGCTCACAATTGAAGTTAAGGTCGAGATTTGATTTTAAACTATAAAATGCAACCTAGAATCTATCCAAAAACATCAAATTTTGTATCACTTTTTATCATAGAGCATCATCTACCATAGTTTAGTATAGAAATTATGAGTTTGAGAGTTAGAATGCTTTGAAAGAAGAAACCATTGGAATCAAAGATCGACACCAACCATACGATTATCTCTATCTTTACTTTTTTCATCATGAATGTTAAATATTCGATGAATTGTCTGTACTAGTTTAGAACATGTCTAGCTATTTTTTCTTTATTCTGGGGTTTGGTGTGAATAATAATTGAATAATATTTTGATAATTATATCGATTCAAGTATGATCCCTTTGCTTATTTTCATGTTCGGTTTTATTGGTTCATAAGTGCTTGAAAATCATTTGTGTTTCTAAAAGTTGTAATTTCTTGACAATCTTTCAAAACTAATAGTTTGATAAATCTTAATTCTAGAGATGAGGTTTATCAATAGACTTTCGAATAGAAAACACTCTAATCAATAAGACCGAGAGGTTTGAGATTAGTAGTGAATTTGTAAATATCTTTAAAACATTTTGTAGTTCTAAGTATGATCTCAAATGGATGCGATGTTTCATACTTAGAATCAACGATTTAATCACTTTGAGGGAATGATTAAACTACAATTGTTATTGTCTTATAAGTAATTGGATTGAATCACAATATACTTGATAGATTGAAAAGGATGAATATTAGAAAATCATTATGATTGCAAACCCCGAAATATTTATTAACACTTGAATTTCTCAATTTTACAAATTGTGCTTCGGTTTTGGGTAATAATTATTAGTTTTATGGTCGTCGTTTGTAATGACACAACCCAAATAATTTTATATCATTTAGATAAAACTATATTATCTAGATTATATTATTTATCAATATTAAATCGTTATATGGTCCTTGTGGGATTAGACCTTGCTTCTTTTGTACTAGATCTACACCGTATACTTGTGGTTAGATAGCGTATATAAAAGAACAAGTTTTTATAACTCAATACAATCCCTAGTAAAATAGGGAGCGGTCATTAGATTATTGGCTCAAGAGTCTTCGATCGAGTGCTGCCCCCAGACCACTTCTTGCAAGACACGACCCGTGTCCGATACATTTCTCTATTCTAGTGGTTTAGAATCTGCGTCTAACCAGATTAAAATCGGCGTTTTAATTGTTAGGGTCACTCAGTAATAAGTATAAGATCAGCTCACAACCCATTCAAATCTATGAATTCGTAGGAGGGAATGAAGGAGAGTTCGTAGGAGATACACGAAGAAAGTAAGATCGAAGGATCCACGCATCCCTTATGATTTATCTTTTATAATTTTCTTATGAATATTATGTGTTTGATGAAATGCCTAAATGAATATTTAATCATGTCTAGCTGATTCATTTGTATTATGGGGTTTAGTAAATGGTGAACGATTAATATTTTAAACTTTTCTTTTAATTAAGCATTTTGTCATTTCAATATTTTTGATTCTTGATTTACATATATGCATAGTTTCTTGAAAAACTCTTATATTTATTAGTTTTAACAATTAATAAATTGAGCAACGAGTTTTTCTAATAGAACCATGAATTCAAAATACTCTAATCAATAAGATCGATGGATTTGAGATAAGAGTGATGTTGTTAAAGTCTTTTAAAATTTTAGAAGTTCTAAGTGCAATTGACAACACGTCTCGCATTTAGAACTCACGGTTAATCACTTCGAGAGAAGGATTAAACTATATTCATGATTAACATATATTGAGTTGATACATAAACAATGCTTGGTTGATTGAAAAGATTTTACATTCAAGTATGATCCCTTTAATATTTTTATGTTTGTAATTCATCATTGTATATTCGATTGACAATCGGTTGTGCTTCTAAAGTTGTGATTGATTGACAACCTTTTACCTACTAGCTTTGATAAATCATAATTCGAGAGATGAGATTTATCAATTAGGCTTTCAAACACGAGACACACTAATTAATACGACCTGGAGGTTTGAGATTAGTAGTGAAGTCATATAAATCTTTAAAACTTTTTGGAGTTCTAATCGTGATCTTGACAATGCGTCTCACATTTAGAATCCACGGTTTAAGCACTTTGATAAAAGGTTTAAACTATTTGTGTGATTGATTTATAATGAACTGAAGCACAATAATACTTGAGTGCTTAAACATGATGAACATTGAAAGTTCATTATAATCCCACACCCCGGAATACCTCCGTCTCATTTGAAAACCTCTCTTCTTCATTTTGTTCTTTTGTTCTTGGTAATTTAGATTAATTAGTTCATTATATGTTCGTTGTTTGAAATAATAAAACCAAAATTATGTTTTACATCTGTTTAAATAAAATTAATTTATTAATAATATTACTTGTCAATTTTTGAGAATTGTTCCTTGTGGAAATCGACTTTACTCGTCGTATACTACATCTACATCATAAGCTTGCGGTTAGATAGAGTATATTAATGGATAAATTTTTATAACTTGAACAAATTTATAGTTAAAATATGGAGTGGTTGGTTATCTTTAAAGTTGTGTTGTTTAGGTTTTGATTCATGTTGTATTTTGTTGACAAGGGCGGTGATTATATTTGGTTTGCCAGAACATCGGGGCGAGGTAAGTATGAGCTCAAGCTCGGCGCTCGGGTCCTGGCATTTTGGAGGCCCGGGACAAATAATAGAAGTGGGCCATGTGGTCCTTTACTCGCACCGACACAAATCATATTTTGTACTTAATATTGTATGTTTGAAGGAGATTGAGAATTTTAATTATAATTATGGTATTTAATAATTTTCTGCACTATATTACTGATAATATTGTGTTTCTTTTTTATTTTTCAAAAATTAAAAACTTATTAACTTTGTACCTATTCTTTATGTACAATATATTAAATTAATCATCTTTTGACAATCTTAGATTTGACACATATATGTCATATATTAACATAAAATCTATATCTATCTGTCTATATAAAACTAAGTTTAGATTTATCTTCATATCCTAGATAAACATTACCCAATAAGTCTAAAATATTTTCATACAAAATATGAATATACATTCAAAAATATTATTGACACTACAGAAAAATAAAGCACTACAGATGGAATATGCCGATGGGCACGGGTTGTCGACGTACACGGATAGATTTGACCTCCGAGGAACATGCCGATGGTGTAGACTGCCCACAAATCCTTGTTAACGTCATGTCAGCAAGATGGAGCCAAATATAAGCGCCATAATCAGCAATGGATATGTCGACGGGCCACCGACGACTAATATCATCGCCAAAGATTTTATATATATATATATAATTAAATATGTTGACGGGACACTGATGACCGGTTCCCATCGGTGAGATTAAAAAAAAAAAAAAGACCTCACCGACAGTACATGTCATCGATAAAAGCCCCAACTAAAACAGCCCTATCGGACTCAGAAAACAGATCGAAAGAAAAAACTCAAAGGAGAAGGGAAACAAAAGGAGGAGGAGGAGGAGGAAGAAGAAGAAGAAGAAGAAGAAGAAGAAGAAGAAGAAGAAGAAGAAGAAGAAGAAGAATGCGCCTATCGCCGCCGTGGTGCTTCTGCTTGTCGTTGCTGCTGTTGTTCTTATTGCTGCTCTCAGGTGACCGTTGTTGTTATTGTTGTTATTATTGTTGTTGTTGTTGTCGTTTCCTCCTCCGTCGCTCACCATGGTGCTATTGTTGTCGTCGTCTAAGGTAAGATTTAAAAATAATAATAATAATATTAGAATTGAATTGAAAATTGGTGGGTTTAGATTATGGATTAGGGTTCAATTAGCTTTGAATTTAGGGTTGGTTAGCAATTATTTCAAAATTTAGGATCTTATAGTAAGTAATTAGATAGTCGTGGTTGCTTTAAGAAATTAGGGTTAGTTTTAGATATGATTAGAAATTATTTTGAAAAATTATGGTTGAATGATAATTATTTAGATGATTAGGAATGGTTTTGAAATTAAGGTTAATTTAGAATTTAATTAGGGTTCAATTGTAATCATTTAGTTAATTAAGATTGTTTTCAAAAATTATGATTAATTTAGAGGTTGACTTAGATTTGTATTGAAAATTAGGATTTAAATGTAATTATTTTGGCACTGGATGCTTTGGGAAGCTTGAGGCTTCAAAATTTTCTAGAGATGGCAGCTCTTCCTCTTAGGCCCATACTTGTTTCATGCAACTCCAGATACAGACCTATCAGAAGCAGGTCGAGTCGCAGAGAGAGGCGTCCGAGAAGAGATATTAGTAGCAGCTGTAGGAGCTCCAGAAGGCGCATGCGCAGACCAAGATGGAGCTCTCGGAGCTCCTTAGGCAGTAGGTACATGAGGGTCTTGTCGCGGCCATGTCCCAACTTGCAGCTAAGTCACAACTGCTTCAGCTCCAGCCTCCTCCACCCCCTCCTTCCCACTCGTAGTGTTATTAAGATGTTGAATTGAACTTGTTGTGAACTGATTAACTATGTTTGAAATTGAAACCATATATTTCATGAATATTGTTTAAACAATTGAAACTTCCATTTGCGTTTTGTAATTTTTGACATTTAATTATAAACAGGTGAAAATAAAACCCAAAACAAAACTAAAAATACCAACAATTGAATGTCAGTCGGTATAATTTTAAAAATTATAAATACCGACAGCAACGATCGTCGATAATCATCGACGACCAGACGCCCGCGACAAGATGCCAACTGAGTGTGCCCGTGTGGCCGCCATCAGTGTATGCCGACGGATAATGCATGAGTGGCCATCGGGAGTTCCGATAGGCGTACCATTGGAATCCCGTCGGTAACAATACCAATAGGTAAGTGAACCCGTCGATATTTTCTTACCGACGAGGAAAATGCTTATGGATGAAAATCGTCATCATATCATCGGTATAAGTACTTGCCAATGACATACCGAAGGATTTGGCCATCAGTATTGTGCTGTTTTTTTGTAGTGTGAATACATTAGTTAGCAAATAAAATAATTTATTTTAATAGCTTTTAGGTCTCAGGTAAACTTTGAAATCATATACAATATTGTAGTGTCTTTTTTACATCTCTCTCTCTCTCACACACACACACACACACACACACACACACACACACACATATATATATATATATATATATATATATATATATATAATCATTGTAATGTAGAAAATTGGATTTATATATATATAAACCCAATTTATGTAACTATCCACACACACATGAACACACAGATAAGTATATATTATTTAAAGAATAAGTGCTTAAGAAACAAAATTTAAAAATTACTTAATAAATAGTTACTGAAAATGATAAATCTACAAGTCAAATGTTTGGTTCAATCGACCAACCATTGGGTCAATTTCTGGCTCCGAAATCAAAAATAGTAATATAAATAATTTTTATGTAACGAAAAAATGAAATCAAGTAAATTAATTATTTTTCATGAAAATGTCATTTGGAAAATAAAAAAATTTATGATATTTCATCAACTTAAAAATAATATATTACAAGTAGATTGATCAATATATTCAATCAACAAATATCATAATAAAAATATTGAGAAAAAATGAAATTAATATGCTTGTTACATTGATGTCCTTTTCCCACGGAGGGAAAATAAGGTTAAACAAAAATATAAGAAGGAAGTATAACAATCATTCAAAGTATCAAACAAGTGACTTAAAAGAATAAGAACCAACAGTACAATATGTTTGAGTCAAATGTTGGCTTTGACAAAAAAGAATTAACATATATACTATTCTTATAAATTAAAAATAAGTAAATTTAATTAATTATATATATATATATATATATATATATAAATATATATATATATAACTCAAGAATATTAATTCATATATTAAAGTATAAGATGTCATAAAAATATAAACTGAAAAAGTAAAACAAATAAAATGAAGTTCATTTTGTTATTACCTATATGTTTTTCTCTCACATATACTGGATGAGATTAAGTGGATGTAAAGTATGAATATAAACAAGAATGATAATAACAAGCATTAAGCACGTGGCTAGAAATGCTTAACTTAAGAGTCAAATGATACGGATTAGGCTGTTCGTATGGTCAACCGTCAAACAATCAGGCTAAAAAATGGTTAGACTATGTTCAAGATACTCGCTATACTGACTCCTTACAAAACAATAAATTTGCTTCAAGAGCAGAGACTCTTCGAATCAGGAGGTCCCTGCAATTTTGTTTTTTCAAAATCTTTACCAGTAATCTCTTTTTTCTTGTTTCTTTTTTACAATAGACTCCCTACCTAAGGAAAAAAAGGGCCCAAAAATCTGCAGAAAGAAGAAAGAAATGGGAATTTGAAAAAAATAATAATAATAAAATAAAATAAAATAACGTTGAAAAGAGCCTATAAAAATCGTCACAAACAAGAAGCAAAATATTAATGTCACATTTGAAACTTCAAATATTCAGCAAAAAATCAATTACACATGTACATAGATAGATACAAACAAGTGAATCAAAATCAAAAAAAAAGAAAGAAGAAAGAATCAAAGGTACATATGTAACAAATATATGTAAGTGTTTCTATTGTAAAACAAATTTACATGTTCAACTAAGAAAGAAAATAATAATGATGCACTTGAATGTTGAGAAGAAAGTGAGAGGAATAAACGGGTGGGAGCGGCTCGTGAGTTGTGAGGCGTGAGATGAAGCGGGTTTATTTCTATCCTTAAAAAAAAAACAAAAAAAAACTCATTTTCTTGTATTAATAGTTTACTAGTTTAACACCCGTGTAATACACGGGATTTATAAAAAACTAAATATGAAAATGTTTTGAAAATTATAAAATTTTAAATTTAAAATAAAAAATTGAAAGGATGTGTTCTCAACCTGTGCCCTTTTCTTTTTATTAATTATTATAATTATTGATTAATATTATATTTTAATATTTAGATTAAATTCGTTAATAATTATATTTACATACTTATAAAATTCAAAAGATGTATTATTAAATTATTTTATATTTTTATGTTTAGATTAATATTGTTAGTAATTACAGTKACATACTTTAAAAAATTCAAAAGGTGTCATAACCTCAAGCCTTCTCGCATTGTGCCATTGTCTAATAAATATTAATTAATTATTATTATATAATTTTATTTTTATATTTAGATTGAGCTTGTTACTAATATTTAATTATATACTCCAATTATTGCCAATATATCATAATTTACATATATAGAAAATTTAAAATCTCAAAATTAAATTATTTCAACTTTTATTTAAATTCAATTTTATTTAATTATTTCCATAATATATTTTTTTATGTAGTTAAAGTTATTTCATATGTAATTTKTCTTTTAATTAAAATAATTAATTTAGAATTTATTTCTACTAGTTATATACGACATATTTATGTTATTATATTAGGAGTATAAAAGAAATCTATTGAATTACACAAAAAAAAAACTATTAAGTTAAGAAAAATATAATAAAAATAAGATATTAAATTAGGCAAGATACAATAAAAGAAAATTGTTAAATTAGGTATAAATTAGGATCAGATGACACATAAGCAATCGATATACCAAATTTTTTTGTTATTCAAGCGAAGCATACGAAGAAGACACATACATTAGGAGAATCTTGCATAAATATATACTTGTTTAACATCCGTGTATTATACGGGACTTACCAAAAGATAAATATAAAAATATTTAAAAATATTTGTGATAATTATTTAATTTTAAATCTACATTAAAAAATTAAAATAATGTATTCCCAAAATGTGCCTTGTACATGTCTAATCTATTTATTAATTATTATAAATACTAAATAATTTTGTATTTRATTTTTAAATTAAATTCATTAATAATCTTAGTTATATACTTACAAAATTTCAAAAGGCGTCACATTCCAAACCCGTGTCTAATATCTGTTTTATTAATTATTATTATTAAACTATTTCATATATTAATGTTTASAATAAATCCATTTATAATAATTATTGGTTACATACTTTGAGATATTCAAAAGATGTCATACTTTCAACTCGTGTCGCATTGTACTGGTGTCTAATCAATGTTTATTAATTATTAGYATATAATTTAATATTTTTATATTTAGATTGAATACATTACTAATATTTAGTTACATACTTAAATTATTGTAAATAACCCATATTTTACCTATATATAATATTTGAAACTTCAAAAATAAAATTATTTTAAATTATATTATCAATAAAACTTATTTCATTATTTTCATARTAAAGTTTTTTTAATTAAAATTATTTCATATGTAGTTTTTATTTTAATTAAAATAACTAATTTAGATATTATCTACTAATTATATATGACTTATTTCTATTTCTATACTAGGTGAATCAAATGAAAGTATTGAATAAGAAAAAATATAATAAAAGAATTAAATTAGGTAAGATACAATAAAAAGAAAAGTATTAAATTAGGTAAATAATAGGCTCGGATGACACATAAGCAAACGAAGCACCATAATTTTTTATTTGTCAATCGAAGCATACGAAGTAGACACATAAGTTATGAGAAATTTGCATTAATATATAGGGTTGATATATACTTTTTATATGTGTTATATTTAGAATATATTATATACGATGAAGATAAATTTATGTCTAAATTATACATATACATACACTTAATATATGTCTAGATTATATAGAGTTGTTATGAGTTATGTTTAAAATGTCTTTTTAATGTTTGTATTATATATACTTAATAAATGTGTTTAATATCATAATACTCTTTCATCTTGAACTTCTAGATTTAAAATTTTTTGTTAAGTTTCTCTCTTTTTTTTTTTTAGTCTAATCATTAATTAACACGTATTAATAGTAAATATATTTATTTGTAATTTTGTATTTTGTATTTTACATGTGCTAATTTAATTTCCTCTCTTTTCAATTATAGATGGACTCACAAAATACATATTATCCAACTTTCAATGATGATTTTGAAGTAGAGTCTCTATCATCTTTTCCAATTGATGAATTACAATCAAATAGTGGAAAAAAGAAAGTTTCGCGAAAACATAATTTTTCCGTCGAAAAAAATTTGTTTATTATTATTAGTAGTAGTAATGTTACTACTACTACTCCTACTACTGCTGCTGCTGCTATAATAAATAATATAAGTTGAATAAAATAAACTACAAATAAACTAAATAAAATGTAAATTCAATATATACTTATAAATTCCTTATCACATACATATGTATGTATATATGATAAAAAGTTTATAAATAATGAGTCTGTTGGAGTAAAACTTAAATGTGGAGTCCCTATAATAGGAAATTGATAATATAGAGTCTCGTAAAGTAAAGTTAGATAAATAGTTTATAAAATAAAGAGTATTTGTTTTAGTGAGTGAGAATTGGGGAGTTTGAAGTCTTTTGGAGTGGTATTATATAAATGGGGACTTCTACGGTGCCGTGAAGGTATCATTCCCCATTTAATTAGAACTCTTAGATGCAAAGTGGTTATAGATAATAATAAAATTTAAGGGATGTAAATGCAGGGGGGTTAGGAGGTATGGTACCTTCACGGTACTGTAGTCATTTCCTATATAAATAAGTGAACGCATAATTTTTAATACTTTAGATAGTTGAACAAGTATTTTTGTAGGTATATATACTTAATTCAAAATTATAATAAACTTTTTCTCACTATTCTAATATACACACTCATTTATCTAAACCTCTTCTTTATATTTTATATAAATGTATGTAATAATTATCATTTAATAATATATTATTTTCTTAGATTCAAGACTCTCTCTTTCTCTTATTTGACAAGTACACTATTTTATTTGATAAATAAAAAATTGAAAACGGCTATATTTTGGAAATCGCTTAATTTGTAAAGGATGGTTTGCAAATTGCAAAGTAAATTGGATTTTGTTTTAATTATATTAAATCTGAATGTTAGTTTGTGTAATTACTTTTTATACTATTATTTTATCATTAAGGGCAAAATATTGACACTCCTATTATTTTCGAATTCAACCCTTTAAAATAAACAAATTTAAAATTACTTTCAAACGATAAACACCTCAAACACAATTCACTTTTTTCACAATTCTCCACCACCAACCCCGTCACTGTCATCACCACGGTCGACATGGCCGTCGGCCATTAAAGAACATTAAAAAAATAGAAACAAGTTACCTCCGTCGCCGTCATGGCCGTCGTACCATTGAAGAATAATAACAAAAAACAAACAAAAAAAAGCCCGGAAAACAAGGTGTCGTTCGAAACAAACTTTCGAATACAAAACACATGTTTGAAAATCTATATGAACAACCTTTTTCAGCTAAAAAAAGTTTATTCAAATTTCTTTTTTTAAACAACGTTGCATCATTCGATCAGAGTTGAACACCTCCGTTTTTTGCATCTTTTTCTTCCCTTTTCCCCTCACATCCACCACTTACCTTTCACCACTCATCACTGTATTTCCTTCTTCGGCAACAGTGGCGTTGGCACAGCAGGGAGGCGTGACTAATACAGCGTGTTTCTTTACTTTTTTTTCTTCGACGACGATGATAGTGGCAGGGTGGTGATGGAGGCTTGTAAATAAGATAAAGGTGGATGTCCTCAATACGAATTTTAAAAGGATTTGAAATATTTAGAATTCCATATATTTTAAAAAATTATGTGGATTCTATTGGACATTAATGTACTTTTATGGATTTTTAGAACAATGAAATGGTGTGGATATCAAAACATTCAAATGAAATTTGTTGGTTGTTATCAAAATATAATTAATGAATTTATAAGAATATTATAACTTCATAATCATTAAAAATATATAAATATTCAAACAAAGTCACTTAATATAAAAATTCTTTAATCTTACATGGTCAAAATATGAAATCTTTTATACACAGTTATTGCTAAAATAACTATTCAACCAATAACAACATTGATGAAGATAATTCACGTTTTTTGTTAACATAAAAATAATGCATTTATCAATATGATGTAATAAATATCTATCAATTACTGATTCTCAAGATGTCCAAGAAAAATAGGAGAAATCAATATATATATATATATAGTTGAGAGAATTTTCTTATTTCCAATAAAATATTATAATAAAAATATTTTTTTTTACTAAGTGGTCCATAAAAAAATGTTAGCAATTGAAATAAAACTACAAATCAACTATACGATGGTTATTCACAAAACGTTATCAACTCAAAAAAAAAAAAAAGTAGAATAATTCTAATTATAAAATCATTGTCATACAAAAATGATAATTAAGGTGCAACTTTCATTGAAAGTTCAAAAGAATATATAAAATAATATGTGGGTAGAGATACATGGAGAAAAAAATATTTATCCTTTTTTACAACCATCAATAATAATAATAATGTACTATTATAATAATTATTATTATTACTATTATTTTATTTATTATTATTATTATTAAGAAAATAGAATTCGAATTATGAGGGGGTGGGGTTGAATTTTGTATAGAATATTCCATTCATAAATATATATTAAAATTCTATAAGAATACATTTAAATCCATTTATAAAAGAAATCTATGAAATCCGTAGAATGTTTAAGGACACTGGTTAAAGACACCTAAATTATTGTGAAATCTAAATTTCACTAAATTCCAAAATGAAAACACCATTTAAGTGTATTTGGGTGTTTAATATTTGAAGGTTAAGTTAACATTTAAAATAAATAAAAATTAATGGAATGAAGTCAAATTATACGGGTGTGCACTTATTTTTATCCTATAATGTGTAAAGGGTTAATTCCCCATTATAGTCATTCTTTCGTAAATAAAATGAACTCTAACCACTTTATGAAAAAAAATATTTTGTGATCATTTTTGTACCTAAAAACACTCATATACTCTCCCTTTATTATACACCCACCTATATCTATATATATAATTACAAAATATTTCAAAATAAATTGTTAAAATAATTGAAATTTTTGCTTGTTTTATTTTATGCCTAAAAATGGTATCAGAGTCTAGGTTTATTAAGAACTTTTAAGAATATTTTATTATAATTATGTAATTAACTTTTGGTGAGGAGATCTATATCAAAAAAATGAATTCGAATGAGTGTTCGAGATACATTCATTTCAGGCGATATTTCCAAATTTTGGAAATATACGAGTTAGACCATCAAGAGAAACAACATATTGTGACAACCGATATGTTGAACAAGTTCTCTCCGGAGTCAACAGGAAAACCTTGAGACAATGCGAGAAACAAAAGGCGTATCATCTAAGTTACCTTTGGTAAATCAGATTTTAAAAACGGATCTGATGAATCATAGGGATGCAGCTCATGAATCCCATCAATAGATCCAACTGCAGTGAAGTGTTATCCGATTTTTCTAAAAATCCTAAAGATCTTAGGGAAATCCAAATAATAGTACAAGACATCGACCACCATCAACAACATATCAAGGTGCAGGTGAAAGAGATACTTGAACATCAAAAGGAAACACGAGAAATTCTAATTATTGTTCAAAAACGAGTTAAGGCCCTTGAAGCTAAGCCAAGTACACCTGGAGGAAGACAATGTATAACCTTCGAAATGGAACACCTTTTACATCAAAAGGGAAAACCAACCGAGGTTATAAGACACCCAACAGAGGAAGAAAAAAGGATGGTCGTATTCAAAGGAACTTCATTACATTCCAATAAGTAATAAAAAAAATCAACATTGAAGATCTACACGACCTTGTCGAATCATTCACTGGTTGGGTATTATAGATCTAAAAATGAATCCAAGAGAATCTTCAGCCTTGGTTCCGAGAAGTGCTCCTGCACCACCACCAATAAGTCTCAATCCAGGCAAAAGTACAGCTTCACATGAACTAGTACCAGACACACCAATACCACATGTCGGAGATTTACCATAAAAGAAGATTCTACAGACATAGTGGGTACAGGTAATGTTCCCGAAGGCCCAATATTCTCAACAAGCCATACGGGAAGTCCCAACTTGATCCTATACATCCGTATGGATTAATGTTAAATCTGAACATTATAGATTTTAAGAATCAAGAGATACTAATAGACAATTGGACATCTGCAATGGGAATTGCGGTTGGAACTCTCGGCCTAGAGAAGGAAGGGAACTCTTGTCCTAGAGAAGGAAGGGTTCATTTTAGTCATTGAAATGAGCCTTGAAGGATCGGTAAAGATCGCGTAGAATTTAACAGGGTCAGATATAAAAATTGGAGTTATATCTGGAGAATCATTAAAAGGGATAGTCAATAATATGGCTAAATTATTCAAAATCCATTTTATCGGCACATGATATTTTGAGGGTATGGAATAGGAGAAGCAAGAAAAATACCAAGAAGCCCTCTATTGCCTCGAATTACTAGATATTTATCATGTGGATAAATACATCCAACTATTCACTGAATACTGGTGGGAAAGCCAAGGTGAACGATGGGGATGTGGCACAATTATTCTTTGTCAAAATACCAAGTCCTTGGAGAGAAATTTTAATCCAAGAATATAAGCCAGAAACTAATATGGATACGATTTCTAGAAGGATGTCATTTATAAAAGCTAAGATAGCATAGTGGTTCCACCAGGAAGCACTTCACAAGAATTACAAGAGACTAAGAGGAATCAATAAATCAGTTCCTCTATGTTGTGCGAAAAATGACATCCCAACAATAGTTGGAGGTCATCCATAAAGATATAAGTGGAAGAAAGAAAGAAGCAATCCTTATGCTCGGTGAAGCAAGAGAAAGTTTCCAGGGAAACCAAGAAGGTTCTGGTCAAAATAAATGACTGGGAACTATAAAACGTGACAAAGGACGGGGCTAAGTCAAAGTTGGGGCTCGTTTTCAATCTAAGGAAGTACCAACAGGATTCCATCAAAGAGAACTTTTAGACGAGCTCACACCAGAGCTAATAAAAGTTTTAAATATTGTAATTGCTGGACATGTGGAGTGAGAGGGCATATTCAGATTACCAAGAAAATCAGAAAAGAGAAGTTAGACAGTTCGATACAACCCAAGAATTCGAAGAAGCCGTCTGTTATCAAAATTCGGTATAAGTGTATCAATTTGAAGATATACCCTCGGATGAAAGCATCTATGAAAAAGAAATACACTCTGAAGATGAAAGTGAAGTATGTTCATAATCAGAGTGAAGGAGAATTTCTTCAAAAAGTAGTTATGGAGGATATGTCAGGATTCCTCTCTCATATGACGGTTTCTCATAAAATACTTATGAGAATAATGAAAGAAGATCCAAAGCTCAAAATGTATGAAGAATTTACAATAGGAGCAATGGAGAAGGTGATGGATAAGTTGGGGTTGAGGAACCAAAAACCCTAAATTATACACAGAATTTCCAAGGGAGAATTTGCAATACCCACGGAATACACGAGAAACCAAATCGAGATGCAACTAATCTCCTATAGAGAAATCCAGGAGAATAAGAGCAGACTAAAAAGGGAAATGGAAAGTTTCATGGGAGCCATTAGAGTAATTATAAAATCAACTTTTAAAAGTGGAGTTGCTTCGCCATTAAATATTGCTCCCTTTGATAAGAGAATCTCAAACCTCAAAAATCCTTGTTTTGGAGCGATCACATGAAATTTATACGTGGGAAAATTGGTATTCAATGTCTACCCAAGAATTACGTATAATTTGGCAGATCGAGTTTCAGTAGAGTTCTTACCCTTCTTCATCAGGACTTCAAGAGGCCAGACCTGGTGACGAAGGGAAATAGACCTTACTCGATTACATATAAGATTTCTTATGCACTCTCGAATACTCATCATTCATAATTATTATTTATAAAAGAGTTCATAGAAATACCAATGATCTTCGAAGACGTGGCAAAAGACGTCTTATCGGAGATCATGAAATCTCTAACAATTGGAGAAATCGATATGAGAATTGAAGATCATCACGTCCTTAATAAAAGCAAAGTCTCATGATTGAACCAAGGAGAATGTCTTTCCAATAGAACAGAATGATCAGTGGACCTCAGTAGGATGGTCCAAGAACCAACCAAAGCACTCGAGCTCCTGAAGTGTTCAAAACTAATGGAGAGTTGAAGTGCTCAGAAGGATGTAGAGAAGTAGAAGTGTTATTCGACATTACACAAAAAGATAACATCTTTCCTTGCGATGGATTATGTCACTTACAACAACTTTCCATAGGAATATATCAAGAAATCCTCAAGATCGAAGAAATTGAAATGGTGTTTGAGACAGCGAGTGAAGAATTCCAGAACAGCTAACTCTGGGGTTAGAATTTCTCAAGGAGTGTAAACGTTGGGAAACATTGAGAGATGGGATGGAGTTTACAGTTGGTGAGAAAAGATACAGAATCCGATGAGCTCCAGTCTATTCTCCATATAAATTCTTGTTGGAATGATATATGAAAAACATCGTGCAGAATATTTTTACATTAATTCAAGTGCAGGAATCTGCACAGTTAAAACAAAAGTCTTCCCTAAAGAAATGGAAGAAGAATTATCCCCAGTGGCGAGAAGAGAATTCTCTAAAAGAATCCTCGTTCTTAAAAGAGGGATCAAGCAATCGGAAATGATGACAAGAGGAGCAAAATAGTACTCCATGGTAAAAGATCAAGACTCCACCAATCTATTTCCATGATACGGGAGCAGATATTCTATTAGGGAATAATTTCCTACAGACATTTAAAAGATTTACACAAGAAAATGAGACTAGAAGACTTGTTTTCACAACCCCATGTGATCAAAAGATTATAGTTCAGGGACTACGAGTGGCATTCGACAGAAAAATGCCAATCAATTTTCGCACCAAGTGTGGTGATGAAGGAAAATTCGACATCCAAAAATGAAGGATCAAAGAAGATATGAAATAATTCTCCAATGACGAGCTAAGAATCTAGGAGGCCAAAATAAAGAGAGGATAAAATCACAAATAATTGAGTTCCTCAAAGCTATCTTAGACACAATCTCACAGCTAGACACCATCATCGAAGAACAAATTTTATTAGAGGATGTCAAAAGAAAGATTCAAAAGAATTTCAACGAAAATCCTCTGGCATGGTGGGATAAGAATGAGATCAAATCATCTTTGAAGGTGAAAGGTGGAAAAGAAAACGAGCTTGTTAGATACAAGTCTATCCTGATGAATCAAGAAGATCGAAAGGATATGCAACAAATACTTAAGGAACACATTGACCTTAAGTTAATTGAAATAGGTGTCTCTCCATACAGCAGTCTAGGGCTCCTGGTCCAAAACCATGGAGAAATAAAAAGAGAAGAACCAAGATTAGTTATTAATTATAAGAGAATTAATAGCATCTTGGAATTCGATGGGTATTATATTTCAAGTAGAGAACATTTGGTAAATTGCATTAAAAATGCAAAATTGTTCTCCAAGTTCGATTGCAAATCTGGGTTTTACTAGAATGGAAGAATGAAGCGAGAAACTCACGGCCTTTCTCCACACCACAAGGACACTCTAGATTTTATGCCCATGGGACTAGCAAATGGACCCCAGATATATCAAAGGAAGATGGGTAATCTCTTTAAAGATTATTTCAGTTTCATGTTCGTATACTTTGATGATATAATCTTCGCATCGAAGAACATGAAGGATCATCTAAAAAATTTTGAGATATTTTCGGATGTTTGCCACAAGAAGGAATTAGTGCTTTAAGAAAAGAAGATAGTAATTGCTACAAGAAAAATTGAGTTCCTTGGGATAGAAATTGATGAGTCTGGAATTATTTTACAAAATCTTATTGTAGAAAATATACAAGGATTCCCAAACATGCTCAAGTATAAAAAGCAAATTCAAAGTTTTTTGGGATTTGTTAATTTTGTTGGGATACTTATAAATAACCTAGCACATTACAGGAAGGTGTTTAGTTCCCTTATAAAAAAGAACGCCGACTTCAAATGGGAAAAGGAACACCATGAAATAATTAAACAACTTAAGGAGGTTTGCAAATAACTTCCCAAACTGAAAAATTCCAAACGACGAGGATGAACTGGTTCTATATATAGATGCCAACAATTATTGGTTGGCAGCAGTTCTTACGAAAGCGACAGTAAAAGGAGAAGTGTCATGTAGATATTGCAGCGGACTATTTTCACATAGTGAAGCTAATCGATGTCATATCAACGAGAAGGAGTTATTCGCAGTTAGAAAAGCGTTTAAGAAATAGCCTTTATTTCTGCTATCCAAAAAGTTCACCTTAAAAATGGTGAGGCATCTAAGGGAACACCTGGATATAGGGATGTAAACGGGCCAAACAGTTCGTAAGCTAATCGTTGCCCGAATCAATAAAAGTTCGCTCGAGCTTATTTAATAAACGACATGGCATTTAGCTCGTTAGTGAATTATAGAGTGAGTTTGTTATTAAACTCATATAAATTAAACTAATAGTTTGATTTTGATTTTAATTTTTATATTTGTTCATATGAAAAATATAGAAATATATATAAACTTATTTGTTTACATATTTTAGTAAGTGTATTATATACTTTAAGAATTATTTTATCTTATTTTTGTCATAAAGTAAAGAATAATTTAATTAATAATTAATATCTTGTGAGCTCGTTTAGGTTCGATTAAACTCGAAAAAGCTCACAAGCCATCGATATGTTCGATAAAAAAATCTCGAGTTCGATCTTGATAATAAATGAGCAAGCTTAAAATCTCTAAAGCTCGACTTGGTTCGGCTGGTTTACAGTCCTGCCTGGAGATGCTTCAACACGAGTTCGATGCATTGACCATCAATGCAGAGGTAGCCAGAAGGTTACAACGAGCTGATCGGAAAACAGTTTCCTATTGAACATGAGATTATTTACATGCCACTGAACAATTATGGTATGTAATGAGAAAGCCACTTCTCCGGACGACATCTTCAATGGTGCAAAATGAGACACTTCGAGTACAAGGCTCTAGACCTGTAGCAGGAGATTCATGTACCCCTAGCACAAGAGCTGAGACAGAATCATTTACGGATAAACTATCTCAAGATATAATTAAAATTTCCGAGTCAAATCCCGAGTCTTCGAGTTAACCCATCATCTCGAGGGTTAATGAGAAAGAAATCGATTTTAGGCCATAGACAGAGAAATCTAAGATCAATACTTACGAGATTTTAAAAACTTCTCATTTTCAGGTTTATCAACAAAGATGGGAGAAGTTAATAACTAGGGTGGGGATTAATCCGGCCAAATATTTGGTAGATGTGTCTGAAAGATACCCTAGAGTGTGGATGATGCCAGAATCTCATCCACAAGACGTTAAATGCTGGTATAAATTCGGAGTCTTAGCATCGGTCCATACAAGATCACCAAACTTCTTGAAAATATCACAAATTTCGAGATGGATACAAGATGCAATGCACGAGACATGGGCAAATAACCCACATCTCGCACGGGACGATGTCCTAGATTTATATTTTTTTAGTGCATCATCCGAACTAGTCGAAAAAGGAATGCATGAGGTATTCTATTCCATCAAACTCAAATGACCAGACACGGAGGCAATAAAAAGAATCAAAGTAGGGTCATTTGAAGGAGTTCCGTTAGTAGCAACACTCACGAAAAATAATATGTCTACAAGAAGAGCATGGGGTTTGTGGGTAAGTCTTACAGAGATGGACAAAGTCAAGTTCCCTTTTAAATTCTTTCAAAATATGGTGAATGAGTCTTTTCTATTAAATACGATGACATGAAATACAACATGATTCGCAGAAGATCTGTTCGAGAGGAAGAGAGCTCTTTTATGGAGTAACAAGCTACAAGGGAGTAAAGAGACTCGCCGAAAATATTGTAACATGGCCCATGTTTGGGGATGGACGGATAAGATTGTTTGAAATGCTCAAATCAGACAGAGATGGAGTTTGGTACTTGATCCAAACAAAAAAGACGAGTGGTCATGATCACCAAAAATGCGTTTTGCCCAAATCAAAAACGTAAAAGGTCCCCCGATAAAAATAAAAGGATCACGTGGACTCCTGGTCCCCCAATTAAAGAGAAAATTCCATCAGCTAGCAGAAGGATAATAATAAAAAAAAATTGACGTAAGCAATGACGTTAATTAAATTACAAGAGATTTGAAGTCCGGATTTCAAGTCCGCCACCTTTTATAAATTTAGGAGTTGGAAGAAACAGAAGGTATCGCCCATTACCTTTTATTTTCTCATAATAATAAAATTTAAAGGTGAGTGTTTTGTCTGCAAGAATAAAGAGTGTTGAATTTGTATTAGTGAGTTTATGTATTTTCTTTTATTTTCTCATAATAATAAAATTTAAAGGCGAGTGTTTTGTCTGCAAGAATAAAGAGTGTTGAGTTTGTATTAGTGAGTTTATATATTTTCGAGTGCAAGTCTTGTATATGAGAGGTTAAAAGGTTATCTCCTTTCAAAAAGAGATTACTGATGTAATAAATTTTCTTTTAAGTTCTTAATAAAATAAAGTCTTTTGCTTCAATTTGTGTTCAATATATTTTAATTTATCTCTATAAATCAAAGTATCTCGTACGCTTGAAGTAGGAAATAAACTAAGGTTGTGCTGATCATTTGATGAAGGAGTCGAATAATTATAGTTCAACTTCCTCGAAAGGGAGTTAGGCGGCAAGGAACCGTCTATAAAACAAACCAGGGTAGTAATTTTCGGCTGGTGGGGTCGCGATCCATTTAACACGGGACTGATTCGGTGAAAAAAAAAATTATAGAGACATTTTAAATTGACAAAAACATGTTGGATATGATATGTTCGTAATGGACTGTTCTCATTTTTTTATAAAAATAAAATAAAAGAGCAAAGAGAAGGTGGAATAACCTAAGAAAAGAAACTCTCATGTGTACAAGAATCTGTGTTCTTTTAGAAACCGTGTCTTAAAACTGAGAAACTGTAATGAGATTTAGTAAGGACATATGGATAATTTTCACAAAATCTCAAAAAATGGCTCCAACATTTTGCCAATTGGTAAAAGTCTATATAGCCGGTAACCAAGTATAAACCCTATGAACCCGTCTTGCTTTTGAAATAAATAAATAAAAATGACCGACGAGCAATCAAGCCCCATTGTTAGGCGGACGTCTCATCAATCGCGAAATCAACGGCCTGAATCCCCTCAGCGCCCCTCGAAGCTTGCCAAAACCGACGGCGGCGTCGAGGAAGAAGAGGAGGAAGAGAGAGAGTCTGTTGAAACGAGCATGACCCCGAATCCAAGGATTCAAAGATACTTTGTAGCAATTGAGTACATTGGCACTCGATTTTCCGGCGCGCAAAAACAACCTGTTGGTAGAACCGTTGTCGGTGTTCTCGAGGTTATTTTTAAATTATTATTTTTATTTCTTAATAGTTATTTTTCCCATTTAGCTCCATTTTATTGAAATTAAATTTTTGTGGTTCCATAAATTTAGGATGTGTTTCAGAAATTTATTGGACAGCCAGTTTCAATTTTTTGCTCGAGCCGGACTGTGAGTTCTTTGATTCGTCATTGTGTTTAGTTGATTTTATTTTCTTTTTTGGTTTTCTATACAGATTTTTAATCTCTAGTGCGTATGTGAATTAATTTTAGGATGCAGGTGTACATGCATTATCAAACGTATGCCATGTAGATATTGAAAGGATAAGCAAAAGAAAACCTGGTGAAGTGGTGAGTTACTCGCCTGTTCCGTTTTTTGTAGCTCCTATTTGAATAGACACAATTATACGAGAGAGCTGAAAATGTGAAATTTTTTTGTGTATTATAACTTTATTATTCTTAAAAGGCAATTGAATTTATAAATGTTATCAAGTAAGGGTTTCTGGAATTATAATGTTTCATTTTATGAAACAGAAATATGAGTGATAAATTTGTGATGGAGGGAGTTAGCATCTTGGGGATGCTAGATAAAATGAGTTATTTTGTGAGCCTACTCAAGCCTGAGCTTTTTCACGAGTTTAATAAGAATTTATTTAATGATTAAATAATAATGATAATAATAACAATAATAATAGAAGTATCCTTGGCGCTCGCGGTGAATGATTCATCACTTCCACCGAAGGATCTCATCATCATTAAACAATTTTAGTTACAACCTTATCCCTCAATGTTGCGGAGGCTGATCCTGAGTACAGAGAAACAACTAAATTCTTATGGTTCGATGACAAGACGAATGAACCATGGTTGTTTCAACTCTTTTTTTCTCTCTAAATTTCCCGATTTTCCAGTGGTATAGTGCTTATGGACGCAATTTCTTGCTAGTACTAATTCTCAATTCATGACAATGCGATATTAGACCAATCGCTTCTTTGTTCACTCCACATCCGTATGCGGTCGATTTTTTAAACAACATAAGTATGTTGACTGAACAAGGAAGCGAGAACACAAATTGGTCTAATAGGACTCTGTCATGAAATCTGAGTTGAGAATTAGTGCTAATGAAGAGATTATGTCCTTAAGCACTAGAAAACCAAGGAAGGAAATAGAGTTGAGGAAACAACAATTGTGGTTTCATTCTCCTTGTCATCGGACCATTAGCATTTTAGTCGTTTCGCCGACTAACAACAGGTTCTGCCTTTGGAACATTGAAGGCATAACATTGTAAATAAAAATGTTCAACGATGAAGAGATTTGATGAAATATTCATTGTGAGCGCTAATAGAGATTCATTCAAGGGTACTTTTATTTTCGACAAAGTAGATTAACTCAAGTGGTAAGAGCGTTCACTGTCTAAGGCTTAGGTCCTGGGTTTGAGTCACCTAGGAGGCAGGTTGTGGATTTTTTTTTTCTTTTTAGATTAGGTTTGATGCAATTATATAAAAAAAGAGGTACTTTTGTTATCATTAGAAATATTTTTTAAGATTTACTTGAATAATATAGATGATATTATTATTCATAATAACAACTTCAATAGTAGTAGTAAACTATAATTACTGGAAAGTCTCTTTATAATGATCATGTTAACTTTGTATTAATAAAACTTATGCTGTGTTTTATTATGGTCGTATGGTTGTATACAAATCAATTGAACCTTGTAATAAGTTCCAAATTAATTTTTATTTTTTTTGACATGTAGTTACCGCCTCATGAACCTTCTGTGGTCAAAAGAGCTGTCAATCATTTTCTACAGAAGAATGAAGGGGATATGATGGTGATTGATGTCCAGTGTGTCCCATCTGATTTTCATGCTCGATACAAAGCCCAAGAACGCACGTAGGTATCATACATAAAATCACCCCTGAAAAATCGAGATTTTTATGGACACTTACAAGATTTCTCTCTTAAATACCCATCTTATTAGTTCAGATAATATATAGTGTTAACTGTGTATGTTGTTTTGGTGGTTTTGGTTTAGGTACTTCTATAGGATATTATCTGGAAAAGAGCCTTTGTCAACTTTCGAGAAAGACCGAGCTTGGCATGTTCCTGAAGAACTTGATATTTTAGCTATGCAGGTTGGCAAGCAAATGTACATGAATTATTTTTTTTTTCTAGTAAAATTCCTTATATCATATTTATTAAGCTACTGAAATGGGTTAATTTTGGTTATTACCCAGAAAGCATGCCAAGTACTCGTTGGATGCCATGATTTTAGTTCTTTCAGGGCTGCTGCATGCCAGGTTTGTTTGTCTACATTTTTTTTTTTATTTATTTTACTTTATATTTATTTTTTTGCGTTTACTTTTTTCTTATTGATTGACAGGCCAAGTCACCTATCAGAACCCTGGAGGAGCTAAGTGTTACTGAGGTTGCTTCAAGCCCATATTTTCCTTCACAATTGGAGAGAGAACAAAGCAATCACGCAACATTGGGTACGGCCTCAATCTCGTCTAATAATAATTCTGGTGATGGAGAGGCTATTCAAGGATTTGGCATAAGAAAAGGACACCGTTGTTTCGTGATCACTGCACGGGCACGCTCTTTCCTTTATCATCAGGTAGCTTCTTTATTTTTCTTTTTTCTTTTTTTCAAGTAGTTGTCCAGTGTCGATTTTTGTCTAATCATTACATGCATGCTTTTTAAATAATGGAAAGAATTGGCATACTACTGATTTTAGTCATAGGAGCAATTTTTTTCTGAGATAAATGTAGCCATTTTATTTTAATTTTTGTAATTTTTTCTGGTTTTGGATTTGCATTCTATATACATTACACACACTCGGTCTGGTTTTTCTGATGCCAATTAGCATCATGATCTATGACGCTTTTCTTTCATTTTTAGATATCTTTTATGAATGTCATAATGATTTAACATGCATCTCACTTCTCTTACTATGGCCAAATCTGGACAGGTTAGATTGCTCGTTGGGGTTCTGAAATCAGTAGGCACCGGCGATCTCACGGCTTCTGATGGTATGACCATGTCAATTTCGCATTGCTTGTGGGGGTTAAATTACAATACTACCCCTGAGCTTTAGTCTAACTGCAAAAAAAAATATCTATTTCTCTTAAACTTACAATTAACCCCATAAAGTCTTGTAAACACCCCTCCTTTTTTTCCCCAAAAAAATTTTTTTGAAAGAAAAATCAACTAAACCTCAAGTAAATTTGTAACCAAATCTTATAATCTGTATCTTTTTTCTCAGTTGAATGGATCCTGAAAGCAAAGACGGTGAGTGCTGCAAGTCCGATGGCTCCTTCGTGTGGTCTCTACCTCGGACATGTGAAATATGATCTGCCTCCAAATATATGACCCAACATATATACGCACACACACACACACTTCATGTAGCCTATGTTGAGTTGTTGACTGGATTGATTAAGAATTTCAAGTGACAGATTAGGGTGGAATTTGTAGCAAATGGATGACCTAGATTTATCTTGGTTCAAGAAATGATCAGGGACCATGGAATGGCCCTAAATTAGAAGATCATCGGTTATTTTGTTTATTTGTGGAATATATAAAATACAGTTTTTGGTGCCTGTTTCTGATTTATCAAATTGGAGCAATTGTTACGAGGGTTACAAATATTACCAATGAGGTTTGGGGGTAATTAAAATAAACATATAGAAAGTTTCGAAATTTCAATTTTATAGAAGTGTTATAGTTATCCTATTAAGAATAAGGAGGGATAAAATCTTTTAGGTTTTTTTTTGTCATTTTAAATTTTATTTAGTTTTTTTTTTTAAAGAATACCCAAACCTGGGTACTTATGTTCGGATAATGTGATTATAATTTTCAAGTGCTATCATTAAAGTTATAACTCTAACTTGATTTTGAAATTATTTAATAACAACTAGTCTACATGTAGTAGATTCAATGAAGAGGGGAAAAAGAGAGAAGAGAGGAGAAGACAAATGAAGTTGCATAAATTATTATTTTATTTTATTTATTTCATTTTTAATATAAATGGTAAATAAAATTTCTAGAACAATAAAAATAATTGAAAATCTTACAAATATTTAAATAATTGAAAACATTACAAAACAATTTTTTTTATTAAAAGAATTATTTTTTTTCAAATTAAAAAAAAAATCAAACACTTTTTATATTTTTTGAATTTAATGAATTATCGTATTTTATATTTTAAATAATAAAATTATAAATTTTTTTATTTTTTATTTATATTTTTACTAATTTTCTTGAAAAAGAATTCCCGAATTTCCGATTTAAAAGAAATGGAAAGAATTTAAAGTTGGGTTTAATCTGTCCAAAGAAAAAAAGAAAAAAAAAAGAGAGAAATAACGTTTGATTTGCCAGTTATTTGTGAGTAATACGTGTATTACTTAATAGTGACGCTTCAAAATATGTGTACATGGGAGCGAAAGTAATTTTAAATAATTCATACATATGTGAATTTATTTATATAATATTAGTTTGAGCCAAAGATTCTAACACATTAGTGTTTATAATTATTTATTGAGTACATATTATGTAAAATCGCTGTATTCAAAATCTCATTAATGTATTTATCCGCAATAAAAGAATGAATTGCTAAATGTGTTTATACGTAAATACTACAAGTTTATAGACTGCTTGCTAATGTCACAGTCCAAAGTTGTTGACAGTTACCACTATATGTGTTTGTTGTAGGCCCATTAATGAAAAGGTAGTTTTTTTTTTGGTTTTTTTTTATAGTTCAAATTTATCGTTTTATGTAGAAAACATCTATAATCTACCTTATAATATAAATTATGTACCCCACAAAATTAGAATATTTTTCGAAATTACTAAAGTGTCTTCTTAGGCTGTAGTAATAAATCTATCTCGGTCGTCCGTTTGATGCTAATAAAAGTTTTCTCCGGCTATATACTGGTATCCTTTAAATTAATGATAGTACAAAACACATGTTTTTCTGAGTGTTTGAAATATGAATGATAATTTATTATTGTATTATATCAGAATAATGATAGTCCAACACATTTTTTTCTGAGTGTTTGAAATATGAATGATAATTTATTATTGTATTATATTTGATTGTTGAATAATATTATATTATAATATTGTATTTAGTAGTATTTAATAATTTAGTTGTAAAAATTTATTGATTAAGTATTTAATTTTTGAATATAAAATAAAACGATGTATTCGATATTGATAATACCGGATCTGAATCCAGTATTTTGAATGCCAGGGCAAACCACCTCTACAAAATCTCAAACTTCTTTTGCGGAAAATTGTCAATACCTTTCATATCTTGATTATCATTCAAATGCTCAATAGCGTTTATATTTTTCGCTCCATTATTAGTTTCTTCATGAATTTTGATCCCTTCAACACTATCATTAGGATATATGGCATATGTTAAACTATATATTTCAACTTCATCTACGTTATGTAGTTCAACAACAAATTTACTTCAATAAAGGTGTGGTAAATTTTATGTATATATCTAAAAATTCAACTAAAAAATTTGTGAGAATTTGTTGTCTTTTTCAAAAAAATCTTTTTTGAATATGGTAAATTTTATGTATATATCTAAAAATTCAACTAAAAAATTTGTGAGAATTTGTTGTCTTTTTCAAAAAAATCTTTTTTGAACTTTCCTAATCGAATTTTCTTTTGCATGGCACAAATCTATTAAAATATATACCTTATAAGTTTGATAGAAATAACAATTTGTTGCAAATTAAAGAACTCTAATATATATATATATATGTGTGTGTGTGTGTGTTGAATCATGGTGTGCATACATTCTTTTTCTTTGGAAAATCTATTTTCGCCCACAACATATGTTGTTTTTTGCACATTGCATCCTAAAATATTTTTTGTTTCACTTTACTCCCTAATGTATAAGAATTTTCGACGTTACCCCTAAAGTTTATTTTTGGCAAAATATTCCCTCTAGATTCTGTTGGCAGGGAATCAATGGCAAAGTGCAAGAATCTTAGTTTGGGGGGTAAAGCATAAAAATTATATAGTTGGGAGATAAGTTAAAATAATATAAATATTAAATTTTGGTATAAAACTACTTTTTATAAGAAAAAAAAATTTATAATATGTGTGTGTGTATAATCACGACATGATATCATAAATTTTTACTTATAATAATATAAATTAGTGATATAGTTAAAATAATATATGTCACTAAAAGTGTTATATCTTATAATATAATCGTATTTGCATCTGTACTCAAATATTAAGGTATTTTTGTACATTTTTCCTATATAATATTGTGTTAAAATATTATATATTAATGTACTGGTGATTAATATAGTACTTATTCACGTATCTTATACCTCCCAAAAAAAATCATATGAAATGGTAATCTTATTTTTTGTATCATAATAAAGCATATACAAAATACACATTTATTTTATTTTGTTCAAACATAATACTTAACATTATATTAATAATATTTTTAGCCTAATAATTTATATAATACTTAGTCCTATGTTTCATATTAACAAAATAAGAGATGTATTGACAACATTTATATTTAAAAAATTATAAATATTAATTGAAAATTTATTTTATTTTTATGTTTTTCTACATTCACGTATTATTAGGTAATATTTTGAGAAACAACTCCCAAGAGGTTGAGAATTCTCATTTCATATATTAATTTATTTTTATGAAAAATGTGACTAAGTACTTATCTACCAATAAATATTATTTTATAAGCTTGTGGATAAGACATGCATAAAATATACTTTTTTCTAATAAAATCTTTTTTCATGAATTAAAAATTATTATTATTATTATTATTATTATTATTATTATTATTAAGTTGTATGATATCATGGCACGATACGTGCGTGCGTGTGTAAGAGAGATAGAAACTTATTTTTTTTTCAAATATAAAATACTTTAAGACAAAAATTTAATATTTATATTAGTATACTTGCCCACAATTATAATATTTTTTCATTTTGCCCCCCTAATTCCCGTCGACAGAACCTTGCAGTAATTTTTCGTCGAAAATAAATTTTAGGGGGTAACGTCGAAAAATCTTGTACTTTAGACAACAAAATGGAACTAAAAAAAATAATAAACAAAGTGCAAAAAACACGTACATTACTTGCCAAAAATATTTTTTCCACTTTCTCTTTCAATGAAATATTTTATTTGGATGTCTTTCTCCGCCTGTGTTTATAGTTCTTGTGAGTTGTATGTATGTTTCAATTACAAGTGAACTTGTTCACTTCGTATGACACCATAAAGAATAAATAAAATTACTAGGTTGAATTTTTTTTATACATAAAATCAAGAGACCAAGGCTTGTATATATTTGAGCCCCCAACTTAAAGGAGGTCCCACGCAATAGCATCAACTTGCCCAATAGCGGGCTTTGATAAGATAATAACAACAATATCAATACACTGCCATAATTTACATACATATATATAAATAAAGTTATAATAATAAATAACAGTGTCCTCAAATTTTTTTAAAAATTAAGAAAAATATTAAATAATAACAAAACAAAAATTATATAGATTAATTAGGAAGATAATATTTCAATAGAGTATTTAAGATAAAATATTTTTGTAATAGTTTAGGGGAATCATCCCTATTCAAAGATAATGCTCATATCGTCCCTATATATTAATGCAAAATACTCATAACATATGTGTCTGCTTCATATGCTTCATTTAGTAAATAAAAAATTGTGGTGCTTCGTTTGCATATGTGTCATCCGAGCCTAATATTTATCTAATTTAAATTTTTTTTTTATTGTATCTTACCTAATTTAATTCTTTTATTATATTTTACCTTATTCAATACTTTCTTTTTTCTTTAATTCTCTTAATATAAAAAATATAAATAAGTTATATATAGTTAGTAGATAAGATTTATTAAAAGACACTACATATGATTTTTTTTATTGTATCTTACCTAATTGAATTATTTTATTATATTTTATCGTATTCAATACTTTCTTTTTCCTTTGATTCTCCTAATATAAAAATATAAATAAGTCATATATAATTATTAGACAAATTTTAAATTAGTTATTTTAATTAAAAGACAAACTACATATGAATTAATTTTAATTATAAAAAAAATATTATTATGAAAATAATTAAACAAGTTTTATTGATAGTAAAATTTGAAATAATTTTATTTCTGGAGTTATATATATTCTATATAGGTAAAATATGAGTTATTTACAATAATCTATGTATGTAACTAAATATTAGTAACGTATTCAATTTAAACATAAAAATATTAAATTATATACTAATAATTCATAAACATTAATTAGACACCAGTACAATGTGACACGGGTTGAGAGTATGTCATCTTTTGAATATCTCAAAGTATGTAACTAATAATTATTAACAAATTTATTCTAAATATTAATATATAAAATAATTTAATAATAATAATTAATAAAATAAATATTACAAACGGGTTTAGAATGTGTGACCTTTTGAATTTTTGTAAGTATGTAACTAAGATTATTAATAAATTTAATTTAAACATCAAATATAAAATTATTTAATATTTACAATAATTAATAAATAGATTAGACATGTACAAGACACGGGTTGAGAATACATTATTTTAATTTTTAATTTTAGATATAAAATTCTGTAATTATCACAAATATTTTTTATATTTATAATTTGATAAACCCCGTGTAATACACGAGTGTTAAACAAGTATATATTAATACAAAATGCTCATAATCTATGTGTCTGCTTCGTATGATTCGTTTGGATAGTAAAAAAAAAAATTGGTGCTTCGGTTGCTTTTGCGTCATCTGAGCCTAATATATTTCTTTTATTGAATCTTGCCTAAATTAATAATTTCTTTTTATTATATTTAGCATAACTTAATAGTTATCTTTTATTATATTTTGTCTAACTTAGTAATTTTCTTTTATACTCCTAATATAAAATTTTAAATAAGCCATATATAATTAGTAAAATAATTTAAATTAATTATTTTAATTATAAGAGAAATTGCATATGAAATAATTATAATTAAAAAAATTATTTATGAAAATAATTAAATCATTTTATTTATAATAAATATTGAAATTAATTAATTTTTGAAATCTTAATTATTCTGTATAGGTAAATTATGATATATTTGCAGTAATTGGAGTATGTAACTAAATATTAGTAATGAATTCAATCTAAATATAAGAAAATAAAATTATATAACAAATTTTAATTAATATTTATTAGACAATGGCACAATGCGAGAAGGCTTGAGAGTATGATACCTTTTTAATTTTTCAAAGTATGTAATAATTATTAACAAATTAATATAAATATAAAAATACAAAATGAGTTAATAATAATTAATTAATATCGATTAGAGACGGGTTGAAAATGTGACATCTTTTGAATTTTTATAAGTATGTAAAAATATAATTATTAGCGAATTTAATCTAAATATTAAAATATAATATTAATTAATAATTATAATAATTAATAAATTGAACACGGAACGAGTTGAGAACACATCCTTTCAATTTTTTATTTTAAATTTTAAATTTATTAATTTTCACAAATATTTTTTATATTTAATTTTTTATAAATCTCGTGTAATACACGGGTGTTAAACTAGTAATACAATTAGATCACTATTAACTTCTAAATAATAATCGAATTCCTTTTAATTCTATTTAGGTTAAATACATGCCATTTATCAAAAATGGTGTTTAAATTATCAAAAATACTCTCTCTCTCTCTCATATATATTAAACTCACGAAAACTTAAAGACATGAATTAAACCTTAAATTTGTTGACACCATGGTCGTTTAAACCTCTTTTTTATTTTTCCCTTCACTGTTACAAGTATTAAACGGCGGGGAGAGACGGCAACGAGACACGAGTGCTCCATATGCCATTAGAGAAAGATGTTAAATGATAAAGAGAATCAGAACGATCTTGTGAAATCTGCCTAACTTGGTTTTTTGGGGTTGTTTACTTAAACATTCCATCCTGTCATGCAAATAATACTTATTGAAGGGCAACACTCTTATTAGGCTGGATTAACGGATATTTCATATCAATACATTATAATGTAAAAATCAATACATCATAGTATAAATACATCACGTACAAATAACCAATACATCATCGTACGGGTTAGAGATTTATGAAAAACTAAAATTTTACAGTACAAAAACTAATACACCACAGTATAAAAATTAATACATTATAGTATCGCGTCAGATGGTCATGATCCGTTAATCTAGCCTAACACAAGTGTTTGCATTTATTGAATGGCGATCGAATGATAAATCTTGGTGCAATTTGGGAGGGCTTTTTTTTTTTTTAAATAAGCAATTTGATTATATTAGAAAAATAGAAATAAAGTAAAGTGGAAATAATTTCATGATTTGTTGTTTTCTTCTTCTTATTTTATTGGAGAAAAAGTACTATGAGTCAAAAGCTAAATTTATTTTCATTGGTCAGAGACCTATTAATTAGATATGAGTATGTTGTTCGACGTTAATATGAGAGTCAATAGCAATAGTATAGAATTTTATTGATTTTGTGAATTTTGACAGGGCAATGTGAAATCTTAATAATGTTAGTATGAAAAATTTAATAGGTTAGTAATAAACTTAATACGTATTTTATTATTTCATACCTTCATGGGGAAGGGAATTTCATACTATATGATATGAAATTGAAGTTTAAAAAAAAAAGTTAGTATGAGTTTTTTATTGAAAATAAAATTAATTGTTTTTATTATGAAATTTGGCAGAAAATTTATGAAATTACACAAATTATTATGAAGTTTGTTAAAATAGTATGAAATACACGACGTAGAATAAAACTTCACGGCGTAGTATAAGATTTATTCGAGATTTATTCGGTGACTGATGTCGGCGACAACAAGCAGATAGTACAAATTTAATATGCATTAGTATTAATTTTATTTGAATTAAATTTGAAATTAAAAAAGAGAATTTAAAAAAATTAGATAATAAAAGTAAATTAGTACTCTTACATAAGTAATTCAGATTAAATAAAAAGTAAAAATTTCAACGGACTAGTTAAATAAATTATTAATCTATTGGAGCATATTATTTCTTTTCTTTTGATACTACTTTATACTTCTATATTGTGATTTATTTCTATTTCAATCAAAAATTGAAAATAGCTCCCCTCCATCCCAATGAAATTGTCACTGATAGTTTTGAATATTTATGATATATTTTTGGATGGATGGATGAATTATTATTATTATTATTATTATTATTATTATTATTATTATTATATGTGTGCTATGAATGCCACTTGCCATAATTAAGCGAGGCGACTAAATAAGGCAACCAAAGCAGTCGACTGAAAGCAGCAAGATCCAATACTAACTACTGCTGCTACCATTTCATTTGATCTGTGTATAAGATTTAGATCCAAATAAATTTCCATGGCAAATGCCTGGAAACGAAATCAATCCGCCAAAATTCTAAGCCCTAAGAACCTAATCCTCATCGTCTCCACCTCCCTCCTCCTCCTCGCCTTCCTCTACCTCTCCACCCAAAACCCCAGCAACAAAATCAACACCAACAAGCTCGATTCGATTCTCCTCGACATTAGCAGGCCCATTAGCCCATTCGATTGCTACAATTCCCCACAGGCCCACCCCGTTTTCGCCAACACCGTCGAGGGCCTCAAATTCCCCTTTCTCTATTCGCTCTCGGATTTCGGGAATTTACCGGAAAAGCCCCACAAGAACATTGTCAGGACGCTCAAGGGTAAGCCCTTCAGAAGGCCCGATATATCGGCGACGGTGCAGGATTTGTTGGAGAAGATGAGAGGTGAGGACAGGGATGGAATATTCGTGGATGTTGGGGCTAATGTGGGGATGGCTACTTTTGCTGCTGCGGTGATGGGGTTCAAGGTGTTGGCGTTCGAGCCCGTTTTCGAGAATTTGCAGAGGATTTGTGAGGGGATTTATTTCAATAGAGTTGGGGAGCTGGTGCAGGTGTTTGAGGCTGCCACGTCAGATGCCGCCGGTAACATCACATTCCATAAGGTATAATTGCGTGTGTGTGTGTGTTTTCATTTCTATGTTTTCTTATGAATTTTATGATATAAGACTATTAATTAATATCTTAAAGATTTTAAATAATATTTGATTATGAATCCTGAGGGGTAAAATTCAAGCACCACCTTACTGTAAAAGGCTGAATTTAACATTAGAGTAGATTTTTTTGAGTACTCAGTGTTTAGGATGTAACGGTGTGGTGATGTGGTGACATTTTACATCATCTTTAAATTTGTGATTGAGAATGTTTATGTCTGTCTAATCCTATGTCATAGTCCTTATTTTGTATACACCACTTTGAACTAAATTGGGATTTCGGAGAAGTTTACCTAAAATCATCAAGCCTCGTGGCATGATGCATATTGATAGCTTAATGAGTAGATTTTACGTGCTAATGAAATAAGCCTAATTCTGATATTTCTCGAAACTGTCTGAACAATCAGATAGTGACATTTATAGATGGAGAGAAAACGGAAAATGTTGAAAAATATTAAGAAAAGAAAGAAATAGAGTTACTTATTTTACATAATCATTTTAAGTTTAAGTATGTACGGGTGCAATTGGATATACTTTCATTTTGAAAAATTCCTTCATGTAAGTGTGATACGAAAATTGTAAAATAATGATTGGTAGTTAAAAATATGTGAGCGGGCGAATAGTGAATTTTATAGGGATATGGTTCTTTTTGAATATTGTGCTAATGGGAATCGTGACATTGATGAGGAACAAAAAGTGAGAACGAGTGAATAGTGTATTTTTTGAAAATTTTTATATCCAATCACAATTTGAGTTGAAATTTTTTCTGTAGGAGGCGAGAATGAAATTCTTTAATATCCAGTCGCATCCGTACTTTCCTAAAAAAGAAAAAAAACTACATTCCAAACTAAATGTATCATTATAATATTCCAACATCTTCTTTTAATATTCCCTGCTTAAGAATGGATAAACATATGAAATTGAAATTTTCACAATAGTATAATATTTCTTT